>CAJHQQ010002733.1:0-58839 GCA_905132885.1 Moricandia moricandioides
TTTTGGCATTCTTCCCTATAAATAGAGGGGTTGGTCTTGGAATTGGTAAGAGATAATTGAAATACCTAAAACCAAAATTTAATCAAATATTTAACTGTTCAATAAAAATATAAACCCAAACACTTTCTATCGAATAAAACAAAACTCAGCCGTAAGTAAAACAAAATCAATATTTTATTAAATGAATCCGGACCAGAACATTTTAAGGCATGAAGGCTGCAAGAGTTTTTAAAAAAATCAACTCGATAATTCTCAGAAATCTGAATATTCCAATCCTTTATGGTCTTAGTCTTGGATCAAAGTCGAGCAATAATCCTTAACTCCAATCACATATGATGCATGAGTGGAAACGATCCTGTGAGAATGTTTAATAATGCCCATTTAAAGATCTTTTACAAGAGGCCTGTTGAGCATAGCTTCTTTGTCTGCGTCTGTCCCTTACGTTATCCCACTCCGTCGCTTAATTCTTACCATTAGGTTTGGAGGTTATTCGGTCAAACCGAGTATTGGAATCTTTGTCTCCCCTATCTCTAGATATTCCCATTTTTTATTGCTTACATGAAAACCTCAGAGGCTCAAACGTTGCAAACCAGAAAACAATGAGATCACTATAAACACCGGGATCATAAATAATATTCAGTCGCATACCTAATATTTTTTTTCTTTCTTAGCCATTTTCAAATTACTTAGTCATTTCTCTTTTTATTTTACTTCAAAAATCATTTATGATCCAACGATCACATACGGTCCAAAGCCATTTGATCCCAACATCCATCACGCCCTGAAGCTTACATACAACCAAAAGCCACTCAATCCAAAGAGCACTTATGGAATTATGGTCAACACTCATTATACGGTCCAAAGCCACTTTCTGATGGCTCGAACCCAACATATATCCAGAAAACCACTCGAAACCGAAAGTTTTTTGTGGCATGAAGTATACAATCCAAAGATTCCTTACAGCGTAAAGCATCACTACTCCAAAGGTTCATAGCCAACATAAACATAGCGACACAACTTCCTTAATTATGTTCATATTCATTTCGTTTCCTTAAACAAAATTCTATTTAAGAACAAATCCATAATATTCACATTAGCACATGTCACTAGCATATCTAATTTAACTTTCAAAATTCTAAAACGTGAAGAATGTTCTTTAGTCCATAAGGAATCACCTTCAAAGGCCGAAAAAAAATTGTTTCCATAAGAATCAAAATAAACAACTACACAGAAAATCTATATCAACAAGAAGAAAATAAAATTTGTTTTGTTATCACGAAGCACAAGCTTACTTTTATTGAATCTAAAGGAATGAAATAACTTTGAACTCACTAACGTTTTTTCTAGCAAACAATCATGTGTTCCTTCTCGTTCTATCTTTGTTCTCGAATTTATCCACTCTAAAAATCGTTGTTACTCTAATTTCTCTCTAACTCTTGTTTTTCTGGATTTCCTCTTTTCTGAGTTGTACATAAAAAGAGCTCAAGAGGTCTTTATATTAGACTTTTTTTCTGCTTAAATATTTATATTAGACTTTCTATGTTCTTTCACTAAGCAGTACAACTATTGCATTTTGTTTATTCGGCCTTATCATATCAATCCCATTAAAAGCATTCTTAATGTGGGTTTTATCTCTTTAATTTTCAAAATACATATATATATATATATACACATATTTGAGAACCCTGAAATTACAACCCAATTTGAGGGTGATAAAAGAGGTACCGATTTTAAATTTCAACGAGTAGACTTTATAAGAATCCTGAAGCTGTAAAGACTTCATCTGAAGTATAATTTCCAACATGACATGTTAGTTTTGTATTTGACAGAAATCTAAATTAATTAAATGGCAGAATTTTGTTGTAGTCTACTTTTTCTAGTAGTAGTCTAGTAGACATCACTTAGAGTCTGATTTTTTTTATTAATTTGTGGTATTATTTTAAGATTTTGGGCAAACACAAAACTAGCATATTTTTATTGAGTAATGTTAAAGTGTTGGTTAAATGTTAAACTAACCTCTTTGAAACTTCTGTGGTCAAGCTCGGGCTTGTGTGTTCTCCCGTTTGTGGCTAGGCCTATAATGTCATCTTTAAGTTATTGTGTTAGTTTTTATCAGGTTAGCTTTTTGGATCTTAGGCTTTGATGGTTGGGGTCTCTCTTTGAGTTTGTCGGGTTTGCTTTTCATTTTCTTGGTAGTTTGGGTTGCTTCTCCATTTTCGAAACAGTTTTCTGGTGTGCGGCGCAAGACTAAACTGGCTCTGATGTGGGTGTTTACTTCTTCCATTGATTTTGGTGAGGCGTTTCTCAGGCGGGTCAGTGGTGATTCAGTGTGTTCCACCTTCTCTTCTATGTCCACTGCTTGTATTTGTCGAAGTTTAACTAATCTTTGGTTGTGTTCTATCTTTAGATTGAGTTTCAGATTTCTTTAAACTTCTAGTGGTAGTTGGTATTGAGGCAGTGTTTAAAGAGTCCTCGGTTAGGGTCTCCTGGCTGTGGCGTTTGATTATATTCGGGCTTGTCTTCAATAAGGTCTCCTCGCTTGACTTTTGATCTTGTAAGTTGAATCGTTCATTGTGAAGCTTAGGTGTTGAGATGTTGTCATGTTTCTTTGCATTCTACCGACGGTTTTCTCTGGATTCAAAGGTAAGGGATTGTGGAGATGTAGCTCAATCGCATGGGATTCTTAAGTTGTTGAATGTGCTGCGTTCTTTGTTAGCTGCTCGGGTGGAGATCCATTGTCTTATGGTTTTCTTTTGTAGAAGCTCGTGTTTGAGTGGCGGTTGCTCATGGTTCCTTGTTGGAATTGGTTCTGGAGCCTTGCTCTCATTACAAATAAATAAGTCCTTCAACGCTTTATCGTTCATTTTAGCATCCAGCTCCGATTTGTTTTGCTTCTTTGATGATTATGTTTTAGTTCTTGAAGTTTTTAGTTCTGTGGCTCATCCTTGTTTTATTTTAAGTTTAGGTACTATGTTCGGTTTCATTCTAGTTTCTAGGGGATAATCTTTGCCTCGTCGGGTTATGGTTCTGGAAGGAGTGTGATCTTTGCCGGCACAGGTTTGTAAGAATTGTAGTTCACCCGTTGAATATAATCTATTCGTGACAAAGAAAACTCTTGGAAACTTCTAGTGGAGTATGATGTTTAATAATGTATTAATTTATTATGTTAAAATAGTATGATTTGTAATAAAACTAACTGTAGGATGTTAATTTTCCATGTATATAGATAATTCTCGAGTTCTACAATAATCACATTTAAGAACTTTCTTCACCATTTTTCTGAAACACGTTCCATGCTTCTAAAATCTCTGTATATTTTTATTGACTACACTTTTCCTTCTTTTTTCATTTATAGTCTTTTTTTTACTATTAAAGTAGCAAACATGTACTTAAGCTTTGAAGAGAAAAAATATATTTGCAACGAATGTAATACTAATTTTAAAGTATTTCTTAAATGAATTGGGGCAATACTTGAAACTTTTTTTTGAAGTATTTTTTTTTGTTAGTTAATAGTATTCACATTTCAACTTGACAAATTAATTATGATCTACGGTTGTTATTTTAAAGTATTTATGCAAACTTATGGGTGGATTCCTGATTTCTTATGTGCAACAAATATAAATACTAATTTTAAAGTGTTTGCATTTTCTCCATCTATGGCAAATAGATAACCGAATTTTCTTAATAAGTTAGAAAACAGATTTGAAATCAATTTATAGATAAGGGAAGTAAAAAGGTACTTTGTTACCTTTGTTTATGATAACTGTGGTAGAGTTTGAGTAAACTGTGAAAATATAGATAAAAAGGAAGAGCAAGGAAAAGGTTTGAGAAGTTCTTTACTATAATGATTGTTTTAGAAGTTTAATAGTCACGGTATTTAAAAACTTTGGAAATATAGAGAAGAAGTTGAGTACAATGAGATAAAACCCGTTTGATTATAAAATGTGGGATGAAAATTTTGAGAAAAAAATAGAAATTTAGGTAGTTGGAATTGTTAAAATAGGGAATGAGGAAGTAAATCAATCGATTGTTTTTTGTATTTTGTAAAATTATGCCATATGTCAAGATTTTATAAGTTATGTGACTTGTGCTTTAGTTTATAAATAGGTTAGGTAACTTGTGCTTAAGCCTATATGATTATTTTAATGGAAAATGAACATACTATGTTGTACAAAATATTAATTTGCTTAGTTGTAAAACTAACTTGTACCTTGACTAGTAGCCTGTCATTGAAGTCTAGCTTTAAAAGTAGACATCCCGAAAATTTTATTATTACGACATAGATTTATAAAGTAACAAAATGAAATAAATAGTTACATTATTCCATTTTCACCACTTTCAAATAACAACAATATGAGAGAAGTCGACACATTTCTTACTAAAGAACCACTAAAATATGAAAGTTATGTTTGGAAAATGAAAGTTTGAGAGTTTTTAGATGAGAGTAGAAAAAAATGGAAGAAATATAAAGTTTTGTTGGTAAATAATGAAAGAGATCCATTTTGAACTTTTTAAATCTCCAATTTTGGTTGTTCATGGTGGTAGTAAATTGATGACAATGAAATTTTTTTCATTTGTAAATAAGAAAAGTGTTAAAGATATTTTCTATTATTTTTTTCAGAAAGAATAACGGTAATGTGAATTTCGTAAATATTTGAAAAAAAAAATTTGTCCACTGAAAATATTATAACATACTTGAAGGATTACATACTGAAATGCGATGATGAGATACATTTGTTGGTGGACTATAGAGATGTCCCCAGAGTCATAAACCCAAACAAGGGAGACAGGTTTAAAACACATAAAACCATAAAGCATAAAACAGAGATTCAAGAGAACATGGCCGAGCTGTAGAGAACCCACTAATCAACAACACCTAGTAGAAAACCACATAAATAAAAGACCAGGTTGTAATCAAACTTCTCACTTAACCCTCGCACATCATATCATTTAGCTGTCGAAGCCAAGAGTTCCCTCCAACACAACCCAAAACCGGTTTACCTTAAGCGCCATAGACATTATTAGGCAAACTTCACTTGGAAATCGGACGATCTTCTACTAAGTCTTATAGACGGAGATACCACAGCAAAGGAGGGCTTGAAAAACGACGAATCCACATCCTCCCAAAACTCGTACCGGTTAGAGCAGATCCGAGAAGAAACCACTGGTGGAGGTAAAATACCTATGGGGAGTCACTGGAAAGTGAAACCCTCAAACAACTTTCAAAAGAAATTGGAACAAAACCAGATCCGGAATTTTTGGGAAAAAGAAAAAAAAGATTTTGTCATAAAATTAACCCAAAACCGTTATTAAAAACTGAATCTCAGATCCGAAAAGCATACAAACTAAGAAGAGAAAAGAGAGGCACAACGCCAGGATCGAGAGCCATAAGACGTTGGCCGAACACAAGCAAGACTGAGGAAGTTTGGATAGGAGGAGAGAAGTCAGAGAGATTTTAAAAGAGAGAGGATCACTTTTGTGTCGATATATGGACTTGATATTTGAAACATTAAAATAGAAAGAAATGACAAAATATGATTGACAACAAAAAAGAGGTTAAATTCGTTTTTGATTGAAGTTATTAGTTATTTTTTAAAAACTCACTAAATCATATAAACCAATCAGTCGCTTAATTTTTCATTAGTTATTATGAAGTCTATAAAAAAATATTATTTGAAACTTATTTTTTAAATGTACTTAGGTATAATCACGATATTCGTTGAAAATGACTTACTAAAATTGTGACATGATGTAAAATTAAATTGTAATGTACGATGTCATTAATACTGATTAATATTTTTGTAAAGATTCTATAAATATGACTATAACTATAAATATATTTTGATTTATATTTACAATAAATTATATATATGTTATTATTAATACATCTTTAATAAATATTATAATAGCAAATGTCCCTAACGAAAAGAGAAAATTTCTTAAACTACCACCTTTTTAATACCACTTTTCATGTTTACCATAAAACATTTATCCTTAGTCCTAAAAAGGTTTAAAAAAATTATATACCTATGGTTAACTAATCTACATTTATGATTCAAATTTTAGGAGTGATATATTGGAGGGTGAATTTTAGGATTTTAATAAATAAATAAATACTTATCTAAAAGATTTTTTTTTAATAATTTCAAGAAGAAACTTTTTAAATTTCAAAATAAAATTTGAAAAAAAATGAAAAATAGTAAAAAAAAAGAAAAAGTTCAAATTTGAAAATATATAATTCAAAAAATATCAAAAATTATTATTTATATGTACATATCTATAAAACAAGGGTAGAAGAGTCTTTGGTCCTTTAAAAATGATATTTGTGAAAAAATATCCCTTTGATAAAAGTAAACATAAATATTGGTACAAAATAAGGTAAAAGTATAATTCCCCATGAAACTAAGATAATATTCATAAAAACTAATAATTTATGAATATTAGATATTTGAAACCACACCAAATTGTTAATTGATGTAAATAGATTATTAATTTTGGTTAAGCGCTTGGCATTCTTTTTACTAAAGTAATAAATTCACTTTTACCCGTTCAATAGATCTAAGCAAATTGCAATAAAAAAACATTAATTTATTAGCATGTTATATTTTCTTAGTGTTTAATTATGTAAAAATATATTTAGTTATATTAAACGTAAATAAATAATTAATCTCGTTTAAGAGATTGACAACTGGAGTTTTGTTAAACTAATAAAAAATTAAATTTTTATTGTATTTATGTCAGAATAAAAAAAAATTATTATTATAATATATTTTAAATATACTAAACAAAAAAATTACAAATGATTAATTTTTGGTTTTATCTTTTAAGACCGTCGAAGATTAAAACTAATTATAAAGAAAGTTTCTACTTTTAAATTCAATATTAATTTTATTTGTTAAATTATTATATTTTGCACCACAAATCATATATATATATATATATATATATATATATATATATATATATATATATATATATATATATATATATATATATTATCTATTATATTGAAATTAAGTATATTTTACAACTAACTTTGATTTTATGTGAAAATTACGGTGAACTTTAATGTATTTATTAATACTAAAAATAACTTACTCACTTAAAGTTACCAAGTAACCAAATTTCAAATCAAAGTCACGCATTAAACATATTTATAACTAGTAATTTGACCATACATGCATATGCATAGTTGGTAATGTTTAATATTAAAATTTATTATTTATTTAAATAAATATTTTTATGTATATATTTATAAAGCAAGGATAGAAGAGTCATTTTCTTTTAATGAAATGATAGTTGTGAAAAATATCTCGCTGATAAAAGTAAATATAACTATTGGTACAAAAATATAGTAAAATTATAACTTTCCAATGAAACTAAAATAATATTCGTAAAAACTAAAAATTTAGGAATATTAGATATCTGAACCATACAAAATTGTTAATTAATGTAAATAGATTATTAATGTTGGTTAAGCGCTTGGCATTCTTTTTATTAAACTAATAAAAATCAATTTTACCGGTTCAATATATCTACAAAAATTTAAATAAATAACAAACATAAATTTATTAGCATGTTATGTTTTATGAGTGTTTAATTATGTAAAATTTTATTTAGATATATTAAATGTAAAGAGATAATTAATTTCGTTCAAGCGATTGACAACTAGGGTTTTGTTAAACTAATAAAAAAATTAAGTTTTATTGTATTTGTATCAGAATAAACAAAAAAAACAAAATTATTATTATAATATATTTTAAATATATTAAACAAAAAATAAACAAACAACAAATGATTAATTTCTGGTTTGATCTCGAACTCTAAAACTAATTATAATTAAACTTCCTACTTTTAAATACAATGTTAATTTTGTTTGTTAAATTATTATATCTTTCCCCACAAAACCATATATACGTTATCTATTATATTAAAGAGAAGTGTATTTTACAACTAACTTTGATATTCTGTCAAAATTTGGGTGAACTTTAATGTATTTATTAATATTAAAAGTAACTTACTTAAAACTATCAAGTAACTAAATTTCAAACCAAAGTCATGCATTAAAAATATTAATAACTAGTAATTTGGCCATACTATGCACGGGCATAGTTGGTAATGTCTAATATTATTTCAATCTAAATTCTAGCTGAACAAAAAATAGGTATGAATCTAAATCAATTTATTATAATATTATTATCTCTTAAAATTTTGAAATAATAAATTTTGAAAAATTATTTATGTTCCAAACACAACTTGTAACATACAACCAAAAACAAAACCAACATTTTTATTAAGTAACAAATCCATTGAAAATATTTTAAGTAACTTATAACAAATTCGTATAAAGTATTATTTTGGGGCAACATATAATAAAAAACAATCTTATTTAAAGAAACGTAAATCTGTACTTTTAAAGTTTATATATTTTTTTTCTCAAAGTAGTTTCTATATAATCGTATTTGTTATCAAACCAAAAAAGGTCATAGCATGACAATGAACCTATTACAATCATATGACATTTTCTCACTTTTCTCTTCAGATTGAATGAAACGTAACAAAATACTCATACTTAATTTTAATAACTTTTTTTCTACACATATTATCGATCATTAGGCTTTTCATCCGCTCTTTGATTAATTTATACTCAAAATCACAAACAACAATTTTGCTTTCCTTCTCCTACTGACGTGTTGATCCCTTCATCAAAGAAAAACTGAATAATAAAATAAATATATAAAGAAATTGAAATACAAAAAAAATGCCTGAGATAGATAAAAGTCAAAGAGAAAGAAGCAACCAAAGAAACTTGGGTCGAAAACAATGAGTAGACTCAGCTAACTGTTGATGGCGTCCATGATGTTCATCATAATCCTCATTGGTGTCTGCAAATTTCAAAATAGGATTTATTTTTTTTAAAAAGTATGTAAAATTCTGGAATGATCCGATTATAACTTTCAAAATATATAAGTATAAAGAGTTGTAGACAATACTTACACTGGAGTTCTGATGAGTTGCGGAGGTAGCCAAGCAACAAGGGGGTCATATGACTCCTATCAAATTAATATTTATTTTACTTTTAGTGTAATTTTGGATGAATTTGTTGAAATCTATTATAATAAAGTAGACTTATTTCTCTTCTTCTTGCGCCACATCATTCTTTTGCATAGGGCAGTTAATGCCACATATCATCATATCTTTTGTTTTCTTTCGATTCTGAAACGTTGAGTTTTTTAAACTGGGTCACTATTCTCTTATCTCTAGCTAGGCCCAATTATCTTGAGGTCTAGTTATTCTTCATTACCAAAGCTGCTCCATTTAATCGCTGTAACTCTTGGGATCTCGAAACCTCCTACTAGTCCTTGTAACGTAATCAGTTTAAGACTAACGTTCTTCTTAGCACTACTCTCACTCTTTCACATAAACTTGGCCTCATCATCCACCACCGAGGAACCGGTCGAAGCTCCTGCTATAAATGTCTTCCTCCCTCCTTGTGAAGCACAGCCGCTCACTGAAATGAAATCCCAAAGGTCACTAACTATTAATCAACAACTCCACCAATGGCGAATTCTTACACTTTTCTTGCCGATTTGAAGGTTGATAGCTGTTCAAACATCGCCCAAGTCCACCTTCTGAGGTTATCAGAGGCAAGGAATATCAAGGAAGTCGGCAAGACGATGGGGGTGGGCATGATCCTCGTGGATAAGAAGGTACCTCCGAGTAGCCAGCATATTTTCTTCTCGAACAGTCAACGCTTATTCAATGTACTGTAAACTCAACCGACTCAACACTCTCCTAGACCGTTTGAGTGAGTTTACTCTAAGTGGCTTCGTATTCACCTGGAGCAAAAATTCCGTCTGTATGATGCCCCATGTCTCCATTCTCTTAAATTATAGTACGTCTTTCACTAAAAGAACTGATCCAGTTAAGTCAACACTTGCTAAAAAAATCCGATTCAAGAACTAGACGAGCTATTGACATTGTCAAATACCAACAAACAGCTACCTGATATTTTAAAAATCTTTTATATCTAATTTATCGATTAAGCATTTTTTTAACATATTAACACACTCCCACTTTTAATATTGTAAGGTGTACTTGGTGAGCTTTGGTATACAAACACTACAAGAAAGCATGCGTATTCCAACAGCCATTTTTGTCGGAATTTTTTCAGAATGCAGCTTTTTTGATGGAATTCTGACGAAGATGGCCATCGGTTTCATTTCGTCGGAAAAAAACAAATATATCAAAAATCCGTCAGAACTGCCGAGGGAATTCCAACCACTTACGGGGGACTTATTTTTCCGGCAAAACACCAACAAAAGGTGTCGTGGGTAAATTTTTTCGGAATTTTGTTGGAAAATTCTGATGGAACCATTCATCAGAATTTTCCGAGGAAGTATATCATCGGAAATTTCTTACCAACGAATTCATCGGAAAATTTTGAGAAATATGCTTGTCGGAAATTCCTGTCGAAAATATTTCTTAGAAATTTCCGACGAACGTTCTTCCTCCAAAATTTCTGACGACCTACTTCCTGAGATAATTTTGATGATTAAGTTCCTTGAAAAATTACGACGAAATGTCGGTCGGAAATTTCCGAGGAATTACTTTTATCAGAAATATATATATATAATTACTTTTTTAAAAATATTTATATATATTTATAAATTTATATATTTAATTTTTTATTTTATAATAATAAATTAAAAATGCAAAACTGAAAACATATTATAAATAATTTTTAACATAATTTAAAATAAACATTTACAGTTTATTAAAAAAAAAACTAAAACTCCGCAGGAAACAACCGTCTCATCTTATCTAGGAGCTCCAGGTTCTTCTTCTTTTTTTCTTCCACTTCAGCTTTCTAATCCGCCATCTGAACAAGAACTGTAGCGTTACACGTCTCCAAAGCTACTATCCGGTCATCCTTGTTCTGTAATTGCTCCATAATATTGAGATCAATATATGGCGCTTGTGAAGAAGAAGAACAAGACTTGGCTCGACGACCCAACCTGACCAAACGGCCTTTCTTCTTTGGAACAGCCTGAAAAAAATAGCATCATAAATTTTACTAAGTAAAAAGAAATGAAAAATTAAGAAAATTTAAATTGTAGTAAAAAAACAAAATCTTACCGACTCTACCATTTTGTTTATTCAAACTCGAGACAAGTTGTTGGATGCAGTAGAGTTACCGTCAGAGATAAGCTAAGAAGCGCGGATCCCTTCTTTCTGGGATTCGACCATGCCAACCACATCCTTGTTAAGGAGATCTTGAATTTCTCCAGTCTTCTTGTTAGTGTACATTCATTAACTCCAGATCATCAAAGGCATTACCATCATTTTCTTTCGCCTAAAAACAAATTAATTAATAGACAACATAAATAACAAAATGAAAAAAAACAAAAAAACTTAACTTACAAGTTGATTCCCCAGCGTCGAAATACTGCAAGCACCCAAGTTGTGTATAAAAATATCCTTCCCGCCACGTTCGCTTTGGTGGTTCCTGAAGTTGGTAACCGATATCTCTTGAGTCTCCAGCTTCGCCCAATGGTCTTGCAACTCGAGCCACACTGTCTCATTAATAGATTTTGGTGTCTCTCCCTTGAGCCATAACTGCTTCCACTCATAGATATCTATGCTTCCCGTAAGAGTCCATGACCTCATGGTGGAAGGCATTACGGACTATGTCCGTGTGCCCAGCCTTCCAAGTGAATTCTTGCTGAAAACAAAAAAAAACACACAATTAGTAGAAATCTTATAGAAAAAAAACTTAAAAATATATGTTTAAAATTAATAAAAGAAATACCGCAAACTGACGAAACCACAACTCTTGATCATCGGGAGGGAACTTGTTGTAAGTTGGATATCCTTTCTTGAGCATAAAGTACATCATCCGGTTGATGATCTTGCTAATGTCGTTCCTCGATTTGGTGAACCTAGCAAAAAAACAAGTGTTATAAACTGAAACAAGATACAATGAAACAAAATGATATATAGAAAGCAACTACTAACCATGTAGTGTAGCCTATTGATTAAGGATGGAGAACACAGAGATGCTCTCGGCCTGATTGTTGATCCAATTTGTTCAATAGTCATGTTACCCAGCATGGGAGGTAAATGAGCAGGAGCAAGAGCAGGAGCATTTAGGATGCTCAGCAGAAACTCAGAGTTGGATCCAGACTTATGAAGGGACAATCGATCGACGTCACATACTGTGCATCGACCGACGTCCAAGTCGACATCAAGATTGGTAAAGGCTTGAGAAATTACAAGTTTTACCCACAAGTTTCATTATTTTCAAGACAAGTCCCTAGCCGAAATTTAGACTATTTATTAGGGTTTTCTATCTTAGTTTTAACCAAAGCTTAGGAGACTTAAGAAAAAGTTGTCTTCTAAGTTACACAAGAGTTTTGTAATTAAGAGTTGGAACACATTGATACATCTATTGGAGAGAAAGATCTGATCATCATTACAGAGGAGATCTTGAACTCCTTATCTTTTTACTCAGTTTTTCTATGCAATTTATTCAGAATTTATTCATGTTCTTTATTTCTATGTTTGAGTAGTTCACTGTTAGATTTAGGGTTATTCAGTGGTAATAATGTATCACTGATTTTGTAGAATTGTTAGGGTAATCCTCTTTGGTTCTTTGTTTAAGTTGCTCTTAATGCTAAGTTGAACTTGATCACTTCAACCTTAGAAATTAGGTTCTATAGCGCAAGCGATAGTTTGGTTATAACCTGGAATCTATCTTAAACAATCTAAATAACCGGTAACAAACGAGAGTTGAATTGGAAGTTTAGAGAACTATCAAACCGCAAACCACTACTGTTTAGAATGAGCATCGATCGACGCCACCATGTGGCCATCATGGTTATATTAGGCATGGGCGTTCAGGGGGTCCGTCAGTTCGGCTTGGTTGATTCAGATTTTCGAATTTCAGTACTATGCGCATAAGTCCCGTTCGGGTTTTACTAATTATCTGGTCGGGTTCGGTTCGGCTCATTTTGGGTTCGGTTCATATCGGATTGTAACCAATGTCTAAAATCGTCCAAAAATATATTTTAAGAACTTGAAAATTTGATATATATATATATATATATTTTAAATATATAAAATATTAAAAAATCTAATTATAAATTAGTTAAACTATCTAAACTAACTAAAATGTATTCGAAATAACAAATAAAAATATATAAAAATCTTTCAAATACTATAAAATAACTAAATAACCTTAAAATATATAAAAACATTAACATATTTTACTAATTTTGGGTATCTTAGAATTCTTGTTCAGACTTTTGTTCGGTTCGGGTTATACTCAAACCCCAAAGTACTAAGCTCATAAGTCTCATTCAAATATTTTTTAATAACGGTTGAGATAGACTTGCGTTAAGGTTATACATTGAGCATAACTCTAGCCCAATTAACAAAAGTCCATGAATCCATGCCCAATTATGAGTGTTGGGGAAAAATAATCCTGCAAGGACACAACAAATCTATTGAAAGTATTTTAAATAACTTAAAAGTCAAAGAGAAAGAAGCAACCAAAGAAACCTGGCTCGAAAACATTGTGTAGACTCAGCTAACTGTTGATGGCGTCCACGATGTTCATCATAATCCGCATTGGTGTCTGCAAATTTCGAAATAGGTTTGATTTTTGAAAATAAAAAATAAAGAACGTAAAGTTCTGGAATGTTCCAATTATAACTTTCAAAATATATAAGCATAGAGAATTGTAGACAATATTTACTGGAGTTCTGATGAGTGGCGGAGGTAGTAAAGCAGGAAGAGGGTCATATGACCCCTATCGAATTAATATCGAATTAATATTTATTTTTAGTGTATTTTGGATGAATTTGGTGAAATCTAATCTATTAAATTAGAGTCCTATGACTTTTTTTTGTGTGATATATTTATTTGGACCATCTATTAGAAAGTTAATTAAAATATACATAATTTAATTATAATATCTTTTAATATCTTAATCAAAACAAGTTAAACAGTTTTTTTTTAAATTCTAACAATATCTTTTTAGAATCTTTTTAAAATTTATTTTCGTAATTAATTAATATAAATTATAATTATCACTAAAATATAATTATAAATTAAAATTAATTAAGTTTTGATTTTAAAACATATATAATATTTTAATTATATCTTACTGACAGTTAGAAATTAAAACAATTATTTTCAAAGTATATTAAAAACAGATTTTGTTAGAATTCTTTTAAATATTTATTTTTATTTTAAATAAAAAGATATTAAAATATATCTAATCTATTAATTTTGAGTCATATTTTACTTTTCATGTGTTATATTTTAATTTTGGACTATTAAACACATGTTCATCGAAATTATTTAGATTACATGATATAATATATTTATATATACATGTAATTTATTATAAATATGCTTAACCAATTTAAATCAAATTATTGATTAATCCGAAACCAACCCGCTATCTATTTCGAAAATAAAATCACATCTACATAATAAAAAATTCACATATCTTACATTCCTTAATGTTTATAATTTTTCAAAAAACTAATCAGTTATAAATGGAATCATATATATTAAATCTAATTATTAACATATCATATGTTCACTAATATATTCAATTAAAAACGTAAAAACACATTCAAAATAAATCATATAAAAATTATTTTTCTAAAAAATATCAAATTATATGAAACTGGATGAAAAATTAAGGTTAGAGTTAGTAGGTCAAAATGACACATTTAAAGTTAGAGTTGGTTAGACTTTTCGCTGTCACTTCATATACAAATATTTATATTAGGTATTAAAAGTTCTGTGACCACATGCAATTCTTCTAGAAGGTAGAAACAACAAACTTAAACAATCTATAAAGTAAAATAAATGTTTAACTATCAAAATGAAAATTAATCGCGCATGGCGCGGATTCTATTCTAGTATTCAATAAAAATTAGTATTTGACCCTAGTGAATATGTGCTTAGGCTTCTAAATGCACCCGCTATTTTCTTTATTTTGTTTATCAATTATAAAATTATATACTGTAGTTATATATATCAAAAATTTATGACCCCATCAAATTTATTTCTACCTGATTAACCACAATATTTATCAAATTGACAGAATGATTTATCAAACAAACCCCCAAAACATTACAAACATTTTTGGCAATTGAGAAGAAAAGGTTGTGGTTACTTATATATATATATATATCTATAGTGGGAAGCCAAAACAGTTACATCGTTAGTGAGAATAGAAAAATAATGGAAATGGTGGAATATAAAAGCAGTTGTATTCACTTCGTTTTTTAAAAAATATAAAAATATTTTTTCAAAAAACACGTGTCATTCACAGAATTGTCAATTGACTTATGTTTTATTTTATAAAAGATTATAAAAGATGTTATAAAAGATGTGATGGCAGCTGTCCCTAAGAATATAAACAATTCAAGTAACACTTACAAATTATGATATTATAATGATTTATTATAATTTAGGTGGCACATAAAGAAAAAAAATTATGTTCAAATAATTCTGTGATCAATAAATTGAATTACATTATCCATAAATTATTAGAGAGAGTAAATGATAAGTTTGTATTCATTTTATTTATATATTATTTTGGATCCAGAGTGCTTGTTAAAATCTACTAAAAGTGTCACTAAAATTTAAGAAAGCCATTAGAATTTTAGCAAAGTTATTTTTGTTAATAAAGTTAAAAATACATAGATATTTAAATATATTCAAAGCGAAATAACTAAATACTATTTTATATAATTTTCAAGTATAAACATATAAATAGTGTGTATCAAAATCTTGTAATTTGAGATTACCTCATGAATTCCATAGACCATGTAGTAAACCTCTTCTGGCATTTATATGGAAGTTGCAATAATCTTTAAAATTGCAGCATTTTTTGGCAAATAATATTAGGCAACTTACCTGTCGAAGAATAATTATGATCTCGTGAAATTCAACATGATACAAAATACAGTATTTATGAAGTGGAGGAATAATCGTGTTATTTTTGAAAGTCCACCAGCATTCCAAACTTGGACCCTGTCAAAGCTTCTATTTACATTTGTTGTATTCTCAAGTGTTTCGGTATTTGTGAATATGGACAACTTATTTTGGAAATTTCCTAAAGAACTTGACTTATCTATTTTCTGTGGATAATATGATATATTTAAAAAAAAAAGAAATGTTAAGATTTACAACAATAAAAATGAAAAGCCACACATTTTTTTTCTTATAGTAGAGGTGGAAGAAACATTGTGGGCCGCTGCATAAGTTAATGATTTAAATAACTCAACTGAAGTTATTGCACATTATTCAAGTCAAGAGTATGGAAGATATGTTAGTGTTATGTTGATGGAGCATAAAAAGAATAAAATATCTTAACAAAACAAGTATTGTTTTGTAGCAAAGATAGATCACCCGAAAATATATGGGGGCTTATTATATTTGAAGAAGCTTATCACTTTTACATGAAGAATGTAAAGTGTTGATTTGAATAATGGGATGCGACATTTTTAGAAATGGTATTCGCAAGATATTGTTTTCAATTGGTGAATATAATATTTATACCAACTGAATGACGAACTTTCACTACACATGGAATAATTTAAACGATAAAAGGAATTCTTCTTAATTTATAATCAAACATATTCCAAATACAAAAAAAAAAATATTATGGCCGATAAACTTGTACGCGTACTTGAAATCTACTCTTTGCTATACTTCATGTTGTTATGATTCCACCGAGATGTTTTTTTTGGATTCAGAATCAGTATAAGACTAGAATAGACTTGGCTGAAAAGAAAAAAAAAATCCAGCAAAATTATTATTAGTGAAAAAAATTGAGCTGAAAAGTATAAAGGGAATAAAAGTAAGTCCGAATATGGAAGGCAAAAAGCGAGGTACGAGGAGGAGACGACGACAGTTATGCCCTCTCACAGGAAACTGGCATAATAATCTCCTTCCACCTTCCCACACACTCTATTCCCTCCTCGGCGATTTATACTTAACACTCCACAATCTACTCACTTTCCTAATACAATCAAACCCGTTGAGAAAATCTTCCCTATACAAACCTGCTTGCTCACATTATGCGACTTAGCTTTACCAATGTCGGAGATGACGACAGCTTCAGCTTCTCCTTCTTTCAACGCCAAGCCTAAGCAGAGCAAATCTACGAGGCTACCGCCGTTGGAATTACCGAGAGCCGTTGCTGATCGCCGCACACAAAGACGAGATATAGCATCGCGATACCTGGAGACAACCTCTTCTTCTCTATTCCAGTCATCACCGTACTCGACGGTCAAGAGATGTCAATCGCCGAACGTTACAAGAACTAATCGACCGGAGACTCCTTCAGTGGCTGCAAATCGGCCGCAATCAACGGGGCGGAGGCAGCCGGTTACACCATCATGTCGTGACACGTTAGACCGACGAGGAGGTGGAGGTGGAGAGGTGTCTACAGCAGAGAGAATGTTGTTGACTTCTGGGAGAAGCTTGTTCGCGTCGTTTCAAGCGGATTCGTACACGTGGAACGAGAGAGGAACAGTTGAGAAGAGGAAGACGACTCCAACTGCAACAACTACAAGTGGTGTGGCTCAGCAAGAGAAGTCGAAGCTCTCTGGTCAATGGCCTAGGTCTCTGCAACCTAATTGTCTCAGTAGAAGCGTAGACTTCACCGATACAAGGAAGAAACCAAGCGGATCTCTGCAGAATTCATCCAATTCGATGACCCCTAATAAAACGAGGAAGATCTCTGTGGATAGTCTTGCATTGCCTTCAAAAGGAGTATCCACCACAAGAAGCCAGATGATTCCAAAGCGCGAGCAGATTAATCGACCAGCTTCACCTAGGATGTTTGGTATGACTCCAACTGCTTCAAGTCCAAGAGGAGCCAGCATTGCTAGGGGACTAAGCCCTTCCAGAGGCGTTGTTCATCCAAGACGGATTAGTCCTTCAGGGAGGATGGTGATGAGCCCACTAAGTGTGAGAAGCTCGCAAAGTAATAATACGTCTTTGACTCTAAATTTTTCTGTGGATGGTAAAAAGGAGAAGAGCAGAGAGAATGGTGTTCCAGATGATGCTCACTTGTTAAAGCTCTTGCATACTAGGTTGATGCAGTGGCGATTTGCTAATGCACGAGAAAATGCTGCTATCTCCGCACAAAAGATGACAACAGAGGTTAGCAAATTCTCTAAGAAACCTGATTATAGATTAGCAAAATATGTGCCTGGATACTGATGGTGCCCTGTTTAATATTGCAGAAAAGATTGTACAGTGCATTGATGAGTATCTCCAAGCTGTATGATTCTTTCAGAGTAAAAAGAATTGAAATGCAACGCCTGAAGCTGATATCTATTCTCAATAGGCAGGTATATTAATCTGCTTTTTGGAGGTTGAACCACCTTAACACCTTCTACCTTCTTGTTTCTTTTGGAACCTCTTTGAAGTTTCTTCTTTCTGAATCTTTCATAACAAGGCTATCATGTCCTTTTTCATGTGTATAGATGGGAAATCTAGAAGATTGGCTTGTTGTGGAAAGAGATTATATGAGTTCTTTATTAGGAGCTGCTGAAGCTTTGAAAGGCAGCATGCTTTGTCTACCTGTTGATTGTGCAGCAACGGTTTGGCTTTTCTACTCAAAACGTTTTTACCCTAAATACTAACTCTGGAAAAGAATATTGATGATGACTGACTTATCATATGTAGGTAAACGTACAAAGTGTTAAATATGCCATTTGTTCAGCAGTTGATGTTATGCAGGCAATGGCATCTTCCTTATGCTTATTTTTGTCAAAGGTGACCACTTTGTCTCCTTCTTATGTTTGTTTATTTTAGCAACTATGTAGTAAGTAGAGGAAGGTAAAAAACATTCTGGCATCCATTTGGTTTTATCCATATTTGTATATTATTCTCAGGTTGGAAAAATAAGTTGCTTGGCAGCAGAACTTGGTCGTGTGAATATCAAGGAACAAGAGATGCTTGACGTTTGCAGAGGACTCCTAAACACAATCTCAGCTATACAGGTGACGACATCAATTTCAATCCCGCCATATGAACCCATTATCAAAGTAAGAGATTTTGGTGATCTTATTCTTCTAATCCGCAGGTAAAGGAATGCAGTTTGGAGACACAGGCTATACAACTACAGTATTTAATTGTCAAAGTTACTGAACAAAACTAAGTGTAAGTAAGAAAGCTACTTCGATCATCGAATTCACATAGAGAGGTCAACTCCCTTTAACCTCAAGAAACCAGTTTGTAAATATTTGATATTTTTATTGCTATTGCAGTTTTCTTTTATAGATTTAATATTTGTTCAGGTTTATATGAAAAGTGGCAGGCTCTTACAAGTATTTGTTTTGGGTAAAAGAATCAACAAAAACTATATGATAAGAAAATTTTGAATCTGTGAAGTTGAAAAATTAGTATATACATAATCCTATAAGAATCCAATAAGCCTTACTTGATGCGGAGCTTCTTCGATGGCAACAGGCTCATTACTTCATCGTCCGGCGAGAATTCATTTATCGGCGCGATGGTAAGGTCGAATCCACGGTGACTATTGCCGCCCACCTTCAGAAAGGCTACTACTTCCTTCATAGTGGCACCGCTTGTGGCCTCCAAGAGCTTGACCGGTGGCGAATGATTTATGACATATCGAGCAAACGTGAGTCTTCATGGTGGACGGCGTCGTCGGCTTAACACTTCCACCGCTGGATAGATTCCGGTGACTCGCCTTGTGACCGCCAAGAGCTTGGTAAGTGAGAAACACTTTGTCACAAACGCCGCACTTGTAAACTGTCTTTTCCTTCTCCACGTGATGGTGGTCGCCGTCGCGAGCGAGAAGCATGAGGCAGAAGGCGAGATACTCTTCCTCGGTGAGACGGTGGTGATGATCAGATCTGGATCGTTTGGATCGGTTACCTTTATTCCAGTGCTCAACGCCATGGAATCTTGTTGAATCCTCGAACAGAGTCGGGGCTGGAGAAGCTATCCTCGGTGAATTTAGAGCTTCAAGCGCCATCTTTACCAAAACTAAAGACCTTACTCGAGAGCAGAGAAATAACTAAAAGAAACGAGTGTGTACAGAGATGTCTTAATCGAAGGTTGAGTGTAGAGAGGAATCTTCAATAAGTTTTGTAGAGGAGGTTGCGTGAGAAGAAAGAGGTGAGAAAGTGTTGTTAAAAAGAGTGAGAGTGGGTAGCCAAATTGAAACGATAAATGTGCGGAGCAAGCAAGTTGTGTAAAAGTTGCAGTTAACGAAAGAACAATGTATGAATAAAATACTATTTTAAAATTCTGGTAAGAGTGGAATACAATTTTGCCACGTTTCGTGATGAGATAAAGACACACAAGTCGGCTCTCAACTCTTGTCTGATTAGTTACAATAATGTTTGCTTTTCTATAAAGACATACGATTCCGAAAGAATCAACACAAAATTCAAAAGAGCATTACTAAATTCAAGCTCAAGTTGGGTTTCTAATTTTCATATTATTAAATCTTCTCAAAATACAATTTTTATCTACAGTAAAATAGTCACAATAGGTCCATAAATTCAGTTGCATTTTTATTATTTATATTAGTTTAATTAATATATAACATTTCTAAAAAATCTAAATAAATATAAGAATATTAATAGCAAATCTATTATTAACTGTAAATGTAAATTTAATTTTAATAATAACAAAATCTCTTGAAAAAAATCTAACAAAATCTTTTTTAAAGAACAAGTATTTTTAATTAACGCAATAATTAATTTCGTAATTAGTAGTATAATATTATCATAAATTAATTTTAATTAAAATTTTATTTTAAACAAAATAAAATAAATTTATAATTTCGTAATTATAAATTTTATAATTATAATCTATATTATATTAAAATAGAACTAATAAATGAATTACATATGAAAATTATATTAAATTGATAAACTAATATTTTTTTAAAAAAATACTTTTATTTATATACATAAATAAAATATCGTTTACCTTTTAAAGTGATTAAAATATCATTCACCCTTTTAAAGGATTAAAATTCATAAATTATGTAATAATTTTATACAAAAAAATAAAATTGTTAACATATATTAATTCTATATTTACAACTATATATTATCTAAATATATTTATACACAAAAAATAATATAAAAATTCTATATTTATAAAATTAAAGGTCACCCGCACGGATGTGCGGGTTAAAATGTAGTTTGTTTTTAAATAGACATTTATATTTTAATATACACATAATTTATTGATACTATTAAATTAAGTAAATTTATAGTTTTTTAATAAGCTTTAAATTTTTATAATTTTATTAGAGTTTGATATGCGCATTGGTCCAAATATTTTTCAACTTTTTTGATGAAATTTTTAATTTATTGATCATACTATTATAGTGGTAGAACATTTACAATGGAGCTAAACTATAGAAAGGATCTGTAAATATCAAAAGAATGAAAGAATTTGTTTCAAATAGACTAGGTAATGAGTACGAGAAATCATCTTCTTATCAACCCTTCCAGCTTTTATATCCCAGTGTATCACAGAGTCGAAGTACGATTACGAATGTTTTTATCAGGGTTTCGCGTGATTACTTTCACTGATAAACAATTCCCTCCATGCCTTCTAGAGTTTCGTTCCCTCCAAAAGGCGTAGACCACTGACTAAAAGATGATCCGAATGAGTGCACTGTCAATGTTACACCGAGATGTATTCAATACTGAAGTGATGATGTCATACCAGTCTGGTGTGATGGCTGCCAAAAATGATGGTTTGAAATCATTTTGTCAATGTATCCATTGGATCTTGTCTACTCCTGAAATAGGAATCGATAAGGTGTAGCAGCAATTTTGTCATAAATCTGAGGGAACCTATGACTGCCTCGACTTCTAAGGTTTCATCCAGAATCATAATTCACGTCTGCAACAATAGCTGACTGAGCCACTCCCAAGTATCTTGGTCCCAAATCACCTGTAACATCTATCAACTTCCCAATTCCGGGCCAATTGTCAAACCAAAAAGACACTGCTCTCCCATCTTGAATTGCAAATCCCACACATTCATAAGCTAAAAGGGTGCCATTTTATAATCTTTCTCCATGTCCAAGACCATGTTTTCCCTTCCTTAAAGTCCCAATACAAACTGTTTTTAAGAAAATATTCGTGAGTCCAAGTCACCCCAGTAAGAACACGATTGAGAGAAAAGACACAATGTAAGATGTCAAGCAAACACTTGGGAGGTGTCACGAGGCGACAAATACCAAGTCCACCATCTTTCTTTGGTGCACAAAGATCTTTCCAAGAAACTTTGGCTCTATGAGTGATAGTTGGAGAATCTGTCCATAAAAAAAACGCACTACACATACTCTCAATAGTGTCAAGACATATATTAGTCAAGATGAATGCTGAGCTCCAAAAAATTGGCAATACCTGTGATGACTGATTTGTTAGGTGAAATCGACCTGCATACGTTAATGCTCATGCGTCCATGATAGAAACTTTTTTAAAAATATATATTAGAACAACCCGAGAACAAGGATACAAGATTCGATTACAAGGCTGATTTCAACAAAATTTCCCAAGTCAATCTATACTGAAACTAGCTTCACACACTCACTAAACCCAACACATTTCGCTAATCCCTTTTTAATATTTGCCAGAATCAGTTACCGTTACAGGCCTCGGCATTCGGGTCTTCGAATCAGGTTCAGGTTGGGTCTTGTCGGGTCATGGTCTTTTGGGTCTTAGATATTTAGACCAAATAGGGTAATTAGAATTCATAGGTTTGTGTTCAGTTCGGGTCATGTCGGGTCCGGATTGGTTCAGGTCATAGATATTTAGACCCAATAAGTTAATTAGAATTTATCGTATAGGGTTCGGTTCGAGATCGTTTCATTTTGGTTCGGTTCCGGATCGGATTCTGTTTGAGTTATGTCTGGTCTGGCTCAAAAAATACTCAAAAGACAAGAAATACTTGAAAATATTTAAATACCTAAAAAAATCTAAAATTTTATCCAAGATCTGAGCCAAAGACATGAAAAATACCTAAACTTTTATCCAATTATCCGAACTTATTTTGAAAATCTAAAATTTTATCCGAAACCCAAATCCATACCCGAAAAATCCAAATCTGAAACTTAAAAAATACACATAATACCAAAATATACTGAATCACCATATATACCTAATATATACTAGAAGTTTCGGGTATTGTGGGTACCCCATCGGGTCTCGGGTTCGAGTCGGGTCGGGTCGGGTCCAAGACCTGCGGGTCCTCCACAACAAGACCCAATAGTGTAAAAAGATCTGCTTGGTTCCTACTCGAATCGGGATTTTTTGAGTCGGTTTCAGGTTGGGTCCTCGGTTCCGGGTAAAATGCCCATGCCTATACCGTTCTCAAACTTCACGGTAACTATGGATAGGTGAGGTTCTCCTCGTTACCTCGGATGCTGGGACTATCCTTGTCGTCGTCGGAGTAGCTAGTTCTCGATGAACGCCTCAAACCTTGAAATTGTCTCTGTTGATGAACGAACAAATGCCATAGATGGAAGGTAAGGAACATAAACCTTTGAAAATCGCTCCTATCCACGTGCACAGCCTCCTTCAGCACCGAGCTGCCGAAGAAGAGAATACCGAAGACCTTAGACCTAAGGAAAGAGAATCAAAACGGGTATGCGAGGACCACTGTGAATTGAAACAATAAGTTTCTCCAAAAACCTGCACAAGCAAATGCAAACCAACACTGCCATGATCAAACATGACGCACAACACTAGGAAATGTTGTGGGAACCAAAATTCACACCGTCGACTTCCGTAAATTAAGAAAAGTCAAGAAACCCTAACTTTCCATGAGGTCTGGATTCTCTGCGAGAGCCAATGAAAAGTAATCGAATAAACGCGAAAGTATGAAAAGATAACAAAGCGGATCTATAGAAAAAGTAGATCTTATTTTGAATCCGCGTAAGAGCGTTGCGATCATTACAAAGGAGTATCAAAGCTTCGGCCGCAAGAGCTGTTAACGAGTTACCTAGTTCTAGCAAACAAAAACCTTAAACCTAGTTGAGTCGCAGCTTGATAACAAAATACCAAAAAATATATGAGAAAAGGTTTTGATTGATTTCGGACTGAACCTTATGAAAGGCTGCCTACATACCCCTTTCGAGGATCAACCCGAACATAGTTCAATTAAAAGAGTGGACCAAGAGATCGAACTGCCAGAGCAAGTTCGTTTGGTAATCGAGTGCCAGTCATAGAAACCGAGCTCGTCGAGAATAAATCTTAGGGTTTCTAAGTGCAATGAGTTGTAGAGTATAAGGAAACTAGAATCGTCGAACAAAGATGGATAAACGTCTGAGTATAACTCTGTCTTCTAGCCACCTAATTTCTAAGTTTTTCTAAGCTAACAAAGCTTCTCTAAGTCTAAATCTTCGGATCCCTGTGCCTTTAGCTTTAGCTCCCCTTATATATGCCTCTAAGTCAGTTCCCCTTTCTTTTTTTCCCCTAGGTCGAGTATCGCTTCGCGAAAATATTCCTTTTTATCTCGATCTTCATCATTATTTTGGAAACTTGACATTTATCTTCTGATTTCGCGAGATTTATCTTCTTCTGCGAGTAAAGATACACCGACATGACATTGCTGGGCTAAATTTCGTATAAAATCGCAAGTGGGTCTTTAGCTGTGTTCTAGGCCTCTTTGGGCCGTATTTCGACTTAAAAGTTTTTACAATATCTTCGAAAGAACGTTTAATGATATGCCATTACTTTTGCTAGGAAGTTCACACTTCCCGTATAGTTTAGAAAATTGTGGTGTTGAGTTAACCGTTGCCGTTTGTACGATAACCATGAACCCCATTCGGGAAAATGAGTCTTCGCGGCTTTTGCCGTAAAGTCCCAAAGATAACTCCGATCGAGACAAAACGAGGGGTAGACCCGCCGAGGTTTAACAGAAGGTATAAGATCTGGTTTATGTTCGGTCCAACTCACCTCAGGGGTCCAACTCGCCTCGGGGGCGAGTTGTCCACCTTGCTTGGTCCAAATCGCTCAACGGGCGAGTTGACCATCTTGCTTGGTCCAACTCGCCGAACGGGCGACTTGGACAACCTGATCGGTCTAACTCGCCTGTTCGGCGAGCTGGACCGGTCCGATTCGCCAAACGTGTGAGTCGGACGTTTGAGACTTATGGTTGTTTCATTGTTTGATACTCAAGGTCTGTTTGCTCGAGGACTTACTTTATCAATCCTTTTCAAAGTTTATACGAAATTCGATTTCGGTTTTCCCGCTCTTCTTTTTTTTAGAACATTGTCCCTTTTTTTCTAAAGAGGACTTTTTCTGGGAAGTTTCAGGCGTTGATTTTGTCATAACCGATTTTGACCTCAACAGTTAGACCCCCAGCTCGTTAGAATCGTTATGTTCTTGCGAGCGATTTAGACAAGTCGGGTAAGTTAGGCGGAATATAACGTCTGAAAATCCGAAGGTGAATACTGAATTTTCTTTTTGAGAAGTTTTTTTAATGAATTTTGTTTCGCGTTGTAAGAGCTGGCCGCTTTTCAAAAATGAGATTTGTGGGTGAAGGTGGAAAGGAACCAATGGTCTATATCTCGTGCAAATGATGTGTTGTATGATGTTTCTAAGATATATATTATATGTGTATATGATTGGATTCTTTAGAAAATGGCTAAGAGAAATTATGTTCAAGATTTTGAAGGAAGTTAGTGAAAACTAACTTAAGTCTTGTGAAGGATGAAAAAATGTTGACTATCGGCTTTTCAAAAGGTAGGCAATGAAGATATCAAGTTGATTCAGTCAGTAGGAGTAAATATGCTTAAAGTCGTGTGCAATGGATCAAAATATGTCAACTTTTCTGAAGGGGTGGATACGATGGTAGAAGGTACGAAGCATTAGTCAACATGGATTTCTAGTTTAGTAACTGGCTAGCTGAGACTATAAGTGATGCTAAGTTAATTCTTGTCGAGAATGAAGGAAGTTAAGGTCCCATGGAATTGTGAAGTGTTGGATGTTCATGTGGTAGTGTACCACACTTTCTGGAATCTGAAGGGATCGATGAAAGTGCAACCACGACGCATGTGTGGTTAGAGGTCTTAGTAGAACGTAGTACCATGGGTAGAAAAGCTGGATGTAAGGATGGAGTCAATCCGCTTATTAGTGGTGTGGTGGTGAAGGCCATAATTTGTTTGACTACGGGTGTCAAATTCTTTGTGTGGCAGGAAATCGCCTAAGATTGTTCACATAAGAATGGGCCTGAGGAAGAGATCATATTTTGTCATGCAGCATACATGGTGATTTTCAAGTCGCATGTTATTCATCAAGATGTTTCAATGATGGTGGAGAGTGCATACAGATTTAATGGCTTCATCGTGTTACAAGATAAATGATTCAAGTAAATTCTTGGAATGGAGTTCTTGGATCAATGTTGAGTTAACATGGATTAGAAAAATGTCAAGGTAGCTCGGTGACAAGAAGGAAGGATGGTATTTCATAAAAATGAGGAAGCAATTTGAGATTTCAAGAGTATCAACAATAAGAACGAAATAGATGATCGAGAACAAGTACAAAGTATTCTTAGGACCATTATAGATGCATAAGTTGAGCAAAGAGAGGTATTGTCTAAACTTCAATGTTGGTAGAATGGACATGGAAGCAATTTGTTCAAGGAATTTAAGGAACTGATGTTATCAGAAGAACGTGAATTGGGTTCATGAGTGCAGTTTTGAGGAAAGCGTTGGTGGGTTCAAGAAAAGGTTTCGACCATTGCAATTGGTGGAGGACAAAGAATCCAACAAGATCAGAAACTTTGTTGGATTTGTGGTTACGAATCACCATTAATAAAGGGCTATACAAGTTGGTTTAACAATTCAATGATTTCAGTAAGTGATACGAAGTATGGTGGATGACATACTGCAAGGAAAGTTTTGCTGTTCAGGAAGAGCATAGATGAGTTTGTCGGTGTTATTGTAATCCAGCTAGGAGTAATTTTGCACGGACACATCTAAGATTGGAATTAGGTGTTTTATGAATGTGATATCATCTTATTTCTCTTCACGATTGGAGAAGTTTTTGTGAAGGAAGTTTTTTTTTGGATAATTGGAATGCACATAGTGATGAATTATGTGATCAAGTTTACTTCAAACTATCGTATCCTTCCGGAGAATATATGGAAGTCCTGTATTTTGGGATTATGGATGCAACCTAGAAGAAACATTTGTCGTTGGCATTGTTGGCTGAAGAAATGAAGATGAATCGTGTATCTAAATTTTCTTGTAAGATACTTTATGTTGGACATGATGGAGAAGGAGAAGAAATCAAAGAAACATGAGCCATTGGGAAAGTCAAGCAAAATAGTAGGTATTGAGTTGAAATAATGTAGAGCATGCGGATAATCAGAGCAGTCGCTCCAGAGGAAGCAAAAAACAAGCAGAGTCTGTGGACATCAATTGATCCATCCTCTCTTCCAATTTTGTGCGATATCATGCATTCTATACAAACAAATGGTAACCCCTAAACACTTATAGCTCCATCATAAAATGATCTGTTCTACACCTAGCGCCGTCTACTTTGAATAATGCATGTGATAAGAAGCTCACAACACTCTTAATTGAATGTATGGAGATTTTTGTTGAAAGTGTAACTTTTGAAGGTTTGAAATATAAAGCATGGAGCCGGTTTGAAAAACAGTCAGTGGGGTTTCGGTAAGGGTATGCTGTCCTAGTTTTACTGCTTGTAAGATTCAGTGATTTGTGGTTAAAGTATGGTTGCAGAGAATATGAGAGTCCACACACTTTTGAACCTTACTCCCATTGGAAACTTGATTTTTTTTTTGAGAACCAACAATGATCTAAGTCTGGGAGAATTGATATATGGTGCTTTTGACATCTTCTATATATGTTTTCCAATTGGCTTTCAAGTCTTTTTCGAGTCTTTCAAGTCTTTTTCGAGTCTTTCTAGTCCTTTTCGAGTCATTACAGGTCTGGAGTAGGTTGTGGAGCTTTGGAAAGGGGCTTGAAGGAAAGAATGATAATTGGGGTTTACCTGCGGAGCAGCCAGACAGAGCAGCCTGATGGGTGATCCAAAACAAAGCAGCCGCTCGCGATTTTTAAGGAAACTACCAAGATATTTCCGGGTTTTCCCTACTTATCCCATCTTCTTCTCCCAGCCACCAGGGGCCTCTATATATATATATATATTCTTTTTCCTATTCCCTTTATTTCTTACGCTAGTTTTACCAGAGAAAACCAGACTCTAGAGCTTTTCATTGTTGCGATTTGCTACTTTGTAGGAAAAAGGCCACCTCTCCTGATTTAGAGAAGAATCCCTGAACTCTATTTGCAACCATATTCCATGTTTTATTCACTCTTGATCTCTTTGTTTTCTCTATTCATGGTTTAATAGTCGACTTGCTTACTCTAGGGTGTTAGATCACTGAGCTAAACATAAATAAGTTAATATTTTGATTATCTTCAGTCATTGCAACACTTATTGCTTATGGTAAACTGATCATTTAGTGTATGAATCTAGGCTTAATTTATTCATCAAAAGTATTATAGTTTGATTGACATTGAATGAATGAGCAGCGCATACATGGCCAGCGGAAGTAGATGTTAGGATGTTTTTTGAAAAAATCGGACTTTATCTTAATGTTTGTCATCGCTTCTCAGTCTAAACGATAGTTTAGGTACTGAGATTTGATCGACAAAAGGTGAGGTTCCACGAGAGTGGGCTGATCTATTTTTGTGATCCAAGTTCTAGACTCATATTAAACTGAACTTGAATAATTGTTTGGCTCACATTTGTTTACACCCGATCAAACCAGCCTAGGCTAACTCCTTATTAATTTGAAAACCTCAAACCAATCCTGTTACTTGCTTGTTATGATTTCTTTAAGTTTAAAATCATATACCGTTTTAGCTTGAAATTGAATCTAGAAAGATAAAGTATAAACTGGTCCTCTGGAATTGAATCTCAAATATTACAACAACCAATGTTAAGTTGAAAATAGCAAGATCCAGTTTTTAGTGTATCAAGTTTTTGTTCCGTTGCGACATGACCAATTTTTTACCTTTATTTTTTGGTTTATATTTATTCTAAGACCTCTAACTTGCTTTACCCTTTTTGCTGCAGCTAATGTTCCAGGTGCATGACCAGTAGACATACTCGGAGAAAAGCACAAGGAGATTTAGTTACACACGACCAGGAGCTAGAAAGGTTAGAAAGAA
Source organism: Moricandia moricandioides (assembly GCA_905132885.1). Lineage (NCBI taxonomy): Eukaryota > Viridiplantae > Streptophyta > Magnoliopsida > Brassicales > Brassicaceae > Moricandia > Moricandia moricandioides. Next base: position 29,249 of record CAJHQQ010002733.1, read on the forward strand.
CCAACCAACAACAACAAAGGGAAAACAATACCACTATGGGTGATCACGGACATCCGAATGATATCTCTTCTACGATGCAACAGATGAAACAGCAGATGCTTCAGATGCAGCAGACCATCCAAGCTCAACAGGAAGCTGCTCTATTCGCCGCACAGCAGCAACATCAACAACATGAGCAAGCTGCTCCAATTGGGCAGAGAAACCTCCCGCGTAACTTCCCTACTACGCACTCTGCCATTATGCCACCACCCTTTGCAAGGCAAGACTACGAGATCAAGCCTCATTTGATCGCTTTGGTGCATAGGAAGATGTTCCATGGGCTTACAGCAGAGATTCCGATGGATGATGAGGACATAGAGCCAGAAAAAATACGAACAAGATCAGGAACCAAAGGGGTGATAGCCAACTTAACTGAAGCTATTGAAGGATTGTTTACCAAGTTCAAAACCAATCCAAGTTTAGAAGATATTACCAACAGGCTAGCCAAGCTATCTATATCCGGACAAGAAGAGAATGAACCTTATGCTATACAAGACTGTTCAAAAGATGATGCTACCCTATGGTCCAACTGGCCACATAAAGAGATGGTTTCCTTATTAACCATCTCTCCTCTTAAGTGAAACGGTGTGCATCAAGGTTAGAGACAAGCTCCTAAGCGACAACACTTTGTTCTTCAGCTTGGCTCTTCCTTCTCAACGGCTAGTCAACCAATTCAAAATCTATCAAGTGGTACTTAAGGTAAGCAAACATTTCCTTACTTGATACTTGGAGTAACCGGATTTGTCTTGCAGGTTTTAAGCCTTTCTTTATTTTTATTTGAATACCAAGGCATTGTTTAGCCTATTACTTTCATTAGGTCATAAGATTGAGTCTTGTATTAAATTTGCTTCAAAGACCCCTAGAAGGGCACAACTGCATTGGCGACTATATAAGCCTATATAACCAGTCTTGTATTATTGAACCTTAATGAAATATATGATTCAGTTTTCCCCTAGCAACAAAAACTCTAACCATTTTCCTGTGTGTGTGAAGCTGCATTAAGAGCAACTTATCTTATCAAGCTCAGTCCATAGAGTTTGTGGTAATTTTCGATCCATCAGATTGTGAGAATCAATCTATTCCTTCCATCTCCATCTCTTTGTTCTTGCTGAGTTATTTATACGAACAAGCAGCCTGAATCCATTGTCCATCTATACGCCATCATTCCATTCATTGAGATAGCATGTTGGTTATTCGACCAAGTGCTATTTCCCATCTTCATTGGTTCGAGTTCAATTCTTCTAGTAACCGTTTCCTTCCATCCATATCATCTCCATCCAAAGCCTCATCCCATTTCCATCCAAGTCACTCACTGGTGCTTGATCCATCTATCCTCCAAACCAGCATGAGAAAGGTGTTTTCCGTGCCTATATCATTTTGGTATCAGAGCTGAAAGGCTCCAGGTCAGATTATCTCTTTCCTATCCATTTAGATCGTTTCATTTCATTAATAAAACCATAAAAATCGTGTGTTTTGCTTGTTTTTTTTACTTCTGCCATTGTTAGTTCTCAGTTCTTAGTTCATAAAACCCCAAAAAGAAAAAATAAAGAAGACGATTTAATAGTTGTTTGATTCGCAATTGCTTTAAGAAAAATCCAAAGAAAGTGTTTGCATTATTCAGTTGTATCTAGTTTCCATATATATGACTGCATATCTATCAACTTTATTTACACACGGTTTCCATTTTTATCATTGGATTCGGAAATTAAAAACCCCAAAAGAATTACTGCTTTACCTTGCATCATTTCTTAGTTATTTTCATCTTGGTTAAATCATTTTCGGATTTGCATATCATATGTACAGAAAGGTTATAAACGTAATCATAGTTTCCATCTTTAGATCTTGTTGCATACTTGTTATTTGCATAGTTTCATTCCGGAACCATTGTCATAAGCATTCTAGTTGCGTTTCATTTTGTTTCTAAATCCTTATTTGTATATTGTTACTTGTCTACATTTTCTATTTCCCATATTTTTCACTTGTTCTTGAAAGTACTTTCAGGATAAGCAATGAGAGAAACCAATTCATCATCAACAGATGCTTCTACTATGACTCAACTCCTAGCAGCCATGCAATCCATCACTGAAATGATGACTCAGTTGGAACATAACCAACAAGCTCTGGCCAATAACCAGAACAAAAACCAGGCAAGAGGCCAACAACGACAACAAGAGAACCCACAAGAAGAAGATGGAACTGATAGTGACATGCCTAGTCTGGAAGAAGATGAACACCACCCTCCACCTAGGAAAATGCCAGAAATAAAGGAAGGAACCGAGGCAGAGACTATGATCAAGAAGACGAGAATCCATGGCAAGGAAGCAAAGACTTGAAGCTCACGCCACTAATATTTTCTGGAAAGGTTAACCCTGATGCCTACATTAATTGGGAGAGAAGAATGGAGTTCATCTTTCATTACTATATCTACATTGAGGCAAGCAAGATATCTCTAGCTGCTGCTCAACTCACTGACACTGCCTTGTCATAGTGGGATAGAGAGACTTCAGAAAGAAGAAGGCTTAGGCGTGATCTGGTGCAGCGTACGACTTAGGTGAACGGTCGATCAAGAAATTTTAGGGTTCGTAGAAACCTGTTCTTGGATCGATCAAGAGTTTCTTTTGATAGCTTCTTAAGACCAACTTCTTGTTAGATGAATTTACTCGAATCTTTCAAGGAAAATAAGCAAAAGCTTTGTTTTATAAATCAAAAGTGTCTACAAAAGTGCTAAGAGAGTTCCTTATATAGGACTCTTTAGACTGTCATTAAAATCTAAATCCTAATAGCAAAAGGAATTATCAAAACACATAAGAAAAAGGAAATATAACTAAAACACATAAGAAAAAGGAAATATTCCTAATTGGAAAGTTTAGGTTGGCGGCAATGTGCTAGATGCTGCTGCATCAGGACTCCCCAGGTGAGAAGGAATCGGCCTCAAATCAGAAATGTTGGCGCCAGTAGCATAACGAGAGAGGTACTTGACATTGGCACATCAGAGGTTTTAATATCATCTGGAAGGCGTAAACGGTAGGCATTGTTGTTGATTCATTCCAAAACTTCAACCGGACCAATCTTATTTGACTTGAGCTTGTTGTAGGCACGAGCGGGCATTCTATCACGAGTAAGATAGACCCATCCAAGATCACCGATGTCAAAAACCAGCCGACGGTGATGTTTGTCAGCGGCCTGTTTGTACTTTGAAGCGGCTGCTTCCAAACGTGCTTGTGTGGTCGAATGTACCTGAGCAAGGGACTCAACAAATGTAGCGGCATCGCCATGAGAACGAGTGCGATCAGAAGTAAGGTCGAACGGACCACGCGGAATGGTACCATAGATGAATTGAAAAGGACAGAAACCCGTACTCCTATTTGTAGCATGATTATGGGCGAATTCTGCCTGAGGAAGTTTAGAGTCCAATGTACGAATGACATCACCTACAAGACACCTGAGAAGACTACCCAATGAACGGTTTGTAACCTCTGTTTACTAATCGATCTGGGGATGGTAAGCAGAACTCATGTCAAGTGTAGTTCCCAAAAGTTTCCACAAGGAATGGCAAAAGTGACCCAGAAACCGATAATCACGATCAGAGACATTAGACAAAGGCAGCCCATGAAGTTTGTAAATTTCTCGAAAGAAAAGTGTAGCCACCTTTCTGAAAATGGACCATTTCTGAAAATAGCATGAAAAATGGACCATTTCTGAAAATTGATAAACGACCACGAAGATGGAATCAAAACCTTTTTGAGTTCGCGGAAGGCCGACCACAAAATCCGTACTGATATCCGTCCAAGGTTGTGTAGGTATTGGAAAAGGCATATAGAGGCCAGCGTTAGAGGCACGTCCTTTTGACTGTTGACAGACGACACAACGTACCACGAACCGTTTGACATCTCGACGTAAAGAAGGCCAGAAGTAAGAAGAGGAGATGAGGTGAAAGGTACGATCGCGGCCCACATGACCTTCATGGTGTAGTTCGGAGAGAAGGTGTAATAACCCTCGAGCAGATATAATTTTAGTCCAAAAAATTCAGTAAGACCAGTTTGGAGATTGGACGATCATATTTAAAAATAAAATCGACCCGGTTAATTAATATTTCGACGGGAATCCCGTGTGGTCGAAAGGTCTCCCATTTATAGTTCTGGTCGAGTTTTAATTATTTTGTTTGAAGCATGACGAGATTCGAAGGACGAGAAATTTTAGTCGAAAAATGTCCTAAATTATCGACAAGTTAATCTGTCTAATACCTTCACCATCCAGTCTGCTTGCTTTCTCATTAATATGTCACATGCCATGCACCTACCAGCCTGCTTTCTTGCCTGCTTCGTAAATTAAAATAAATCATGTGGCTGAGAAGATTTCTTCATGAGAGGGAAAGGACAGCAGCTTGCTGCTGAGAATCATGAAGCAGCTCTCCACATGTCCTCTCTCAGCCTTGCTTGGAGTTAAGTCAACCCTCAGCTGAAGCAACCTCTCATGATATAAAACACCTTCTTCTCTCCTTCTGGTCATTCAGAACCTGCAGGAAAAACCATAGAAAATTCAGAGAAAATCAGAGAGAGAAGAGAGAAAATTCAGACACAAAAATCAGAGAAAAATTATGGAAAAATCAGAGAATTAAACTAGAGCATGGCTGAACCTTCTCACCATCTTATGTCTTGAATCAGTAAAGTATGGTGTATGTAATAACGGAAGATTGGTCGTGACTTCATTTTGGAGTTGAGAGCACCCCATGGCTTGATTCTTTGATTTTAATCGGTAAGGTTTTATGATTCTGTTAAGATCAGTTTTAGTAAAGCTTCATGTCTGGAATAAAACCTAAGCTCCGTTCTGATCATGAATCGATCATGGGTTTCTCTAATCTAAAGGATAAGGCGTGAGCATCATCAAGGAAGAGTGAAATCGAATTCATCTAGCTTTGAGTAAAACCGGTACGCTTAGCTCCTTGATTAAGAACAATTTTGATTTGAACAAGCTGTCTGAGTTGTTTATCATGTCCATATCAGTTAGCCTAAACAAAAGTTAGGTTTAGTCTTTTCTTAGCTTGTGGTCTGCTCATAAACAACCAAGCTAAATTGATTTAGTCTGAACTGTTCTAGCTAAACTTAACCGATCTGATATGAACTGTGATTAGTTTAATTTCTGTTTGAACTAAACTGAACCTAGTCTGAAATTTTCTTATCTCAAAAGCTATGTTCATTGGATACTCTCCAACGCAAAAGGGTTGTAAGTGCTACTATCCAGTGTCAAGAAGGGTGTTAATATCAAGAGATGTGAAGTTTGTGGAGATAAAGGGATACTATGAAGAGAAGAGTTGGAATGATTTGAAGGACTTATCTCAAGCATCAGAGAAAGCCACAAACCTCAGGATGATACTGGAGAGTTTTGGTATTGGCATGCCTCAGATGAATCAAGAAACAAAGAGGAATTCTCCTGAATCTGTACATGGTCCACAGGCTGTTGTTAATGAAGATGTGGTTAATGAATCTGTAGAAGCTATTCATCCTGATCCTGAAGGGGGGAATCAACAAGAAACTCATGATCAAGATGAAAGGCAACAGGAACAACAAGAACTAGTGCATCAGAATGATGAAACAGAATCTGATGAAGAAGAAGAGGCAGACAAGGTTTAGCCACTAAGAAGAAGTACAAGGATCAAGAAAACTGCATCAAAATGGATAAACACAAGAGTTTATTTCAATGCTGAAGCGATGGCTCATCCAATAAGTGCAGTGCGCTCTCTTACTCAATATCCAGAGGAACATCAAGTCTTCATTGAGTAATTGGAACATGAATATGTTCCAAGATCACATGAAGAAGCAATGGAGCTTGAAGAGTGGAGAGACTCTGTTGGGAATGAAACCAATGCTATTATAGTCAATGACACTTGGTATGAGGCTGAGCTCCCAAAAGATAAGAAGGAAGTGACAAGCAAGTGGGTTTTCACAATCAAATACTTGGCTAATGGAAAGGTGGAAAGGCGCAAGACAAGGCTGGTTGCAAGAGGATTCACTCTGACATATGAAGAGGATTATATTGATACATTTGCACCAGTAGCAAAGCTTCACATCATTAGGATTATTTTCTCACTCGCCACCAACTTGGAATGAGATTTGTGGCAAATGGATGTAAAGAATGCTTTCCTGCAAAGAAAGTTAGAAGATGAGGTCTACATGCATCCTCCTCCTGGGTTAGAGCATCTAGTCAAACCAGGAATTTTTTTGAGACTAAAGAAAGCAATTTATGGTCTGAACCAATCACCAAGGGCTTAGCATCACAAGCTAACCACCACACTGAACGAAAGAGGGTTTAGAAAGTCAGAGGGGGATCATAATCTCTTTACACTGACTGGGCCACAAGGAATTGTTGTTATCTTGATATATGTGGATGATATTATCATCACAGGAAGCAACAAGGAAGGGATTTATGCAACTGAGGCATTTCTGAAATCAGTATTTGACATCAAGGATCTAGAGAGCTCAAGAATGTTTTTGGTATTGAAGTGTGTAGATCGAAGGAAAGACTGTTTCTGACTGAAAGGAAGTATGCTATGGGTCTGTTGAGTGAGGCAGGAGATCTTGGAGGAAGACCAGCTAAAACTCCCCTTGAAGATGGTTACAAAGTGTTGCGAGAGGGGAGAATGGTTGGGAAACTCATATATCTGACCAACACAAGACCAGACATTTGCTTTGCTGTGATTCAATTCAGTCAGCCCATGCAAGCTCCTAAGGTTCATCACTGGAACATGGTTGAAAGGATCTTGAAATACTTGAGAGAAGCTCCTAGTCAAGGTGTATGGATGGCTTGCAATGGGAGCACTGAGGTCGTGGGGTATTGTGATGTTGATTGGGCAGGAGACATAGTAGATAGAAGATCAACAACAAGTAGTTGCACCTTTATTGTAGGAAATTTAGTTACATGGAAAAGCAAGAAGCAAAAGGTTGTTTCTTGCTCAAGTACCTATGCAGAATACCAATCTATGAGGAACCTTACAAGTGAACTCATATGGATCAAGGGCCTGCTGAGGGACTTGTGCATAGAGATAACCTCTCCAATGACCATGCATTGTGATAACCAGGCAGCAATACATATTGCATCCAACTCTGTCTTCCATGAGAGAACTAATCATATAAAAGTGGATTGTCACAAGGTGAGACAAGCAGTGGAGCAGCAAGTTATCCCTCCATGCTATACAAGAAGTGAAGACCAGCTGGCCGATATCTTCACCAAAGCTGTGAGTTCTAAGGTCTTTGAGTTCATTCATCCAAAGCTTGGACTCATAGACCTCAAATGTCAATGATCCTCTTGCCATAAAGTGTTATACTCTTTTTCCTTGGCTTGGTTTTTATCTCAAGTGGTTTTTCATAGCTAAGGTTTTGATGAGGGAATGTTTCATGGTTTCCAAGCTTGACCAGTCCCTATGGTCAAGCTTGAGGGGGAGTGTTGACATGAAGAAGAGAAATTTGTTGAGATGAAGCAATAATAAGCAAGAGACATTTGGAATCATGATGACTTGTGAGACAAGGCTGTTCGTACAACCTAGGACCCAAACGTAACTTGCAAGCCAAGAGAAGGAACAAACTGATCAGAAACTTCTGAAGAGGACTAGAAGCACTTGCCTTGACTTATCTGAGAGAAGGGGACGTTGGGGAGGACCAGATCACATGTCTTGTTAAGTTTGAAGTCAAATGGGACCACTAGGACCTATCCCTTTCTCCGGTGCAGCCTGCATAAGGCAGTTTTGGACTCTTGCTCCATTACTTATTACTTGTCCAGGATTTTCCTATTTTATTTTGATCTGGAGCAATGTTATAACCCTATAAATGTATTGTATTAGGATCTGAATCATGTTCTTAAATTTCAAAATCTTTTTCTCTCTCTCTCTCTAATTAATCATGTTCTTCAATCTCCAGAAACAAACTCTCAAGTAAATCACTCATTCTAACATTTGTGTGCTCCGAGTTCTAGATTAGTATTAATTCCCAACTGCTCTTTTTCTCACCAAGCTTGGAATGATTTCAACCATTATTTCAGCAATCATGATGTTCTTAAGAAGCTTTCGTACAATCTTAAACCGTCTAGATACAAGCCATCATTCCAGCCCTTGAATCAAGCCATTGGAACCCCAAAATCCTTCAACAACTAGTTTTTTTTATGTTTGATTTTCTTTCCTTAGTGTTCCAATTCTGAGCAAAGGCAATGACCTATATAAGTTCACAGATAGACGAATGTAATAACCACCTTTCAATCAACCAAGAATTTATAAATTTTTTTTTTTGTTTTTATCAGAGTGTCTTTGTATAAAAATTTGTTCTTTAGAATTATAAGTGTGAGAAGCATTAGTGATCTACTGAGCTCGTGGACTTAGATGCCGTTAGTATGATTCAACAGTCTTGAAGAACACAAATTGAGAGAGTCAATCAACCCACAAATTGAGAGAGTCAATCAACCCACAATTGAGAGAGTCAATCAACCCACAATTGAGTCAACCTACAATTGAGAGAGTCAATCAACCCACAGATTGAGAGAGTCGATCATTATCTATCCATAGTCCATCCATCAAGATCGGTAAGTTGGTTATTCGACCATTTGCTTATCTTCCATCAACCATCCTACCAAGGCCCATTATGTGCCAACATAATTTGGTATTTTGAGCTTAAAAGCTCCTGAATTAGGTTCTATCTATCCCTGTTATCTTTTGTTTTTGCACTTGTATCCTTTTAAAAATCATAAAAATCGTTTTGTTTTCTTTCTGTTCTTGCTATGTTATTTCTAGAAAAATGAAAACATAAAATTTGTGTTTCTAGTCTTTCTGTTGTTTATTTTATTCTCATAAAAATAAAACCCATAAATATTTTGATATTTGTTCATTTCTGTTTATTGTATTTTTTATTGGTTTTGTGTTCTTCTTCATTCTAAACTGAAAACCAGAGAAAAAGAAGGTAAAATGCAGTTTAATTTTCATGTTTGATCATTAAAAATTCAAAAGTCTTATTTAGTATTGTTTGCATTCATTCACCAGCTCCACTTACCATTTTAGATTGATTGCATTCCTATAAACAAGAAAAGTCAAAAAAAAATTTGGGCTGGCTGCCTAAAACCCCCTGTAAATATAATCACCCTATATATTCCCCCTCAACTACCAAGCTCATGACAAATCCATCCAAACTTATGTTTTCTCTTTAGATTTCTCCCTAAAGTTTTTATTCCCCCCTCTCTAATTCAATTTCAAAATCGAGACGAAAGAGAAATTAACTACGTTATGTAATTAGCTATTTCCCATTAGGAAAGAACCCGATCTGACATTAAAAAAGAACCCGACCCGGATTTTTTTTTTAAAAAACCCAAATCGATTTGGTATTTCTATTAGGGTTAGTCTATCTTCTTCACTCAACGACACAGAGGGACCCCGAAGAAAAACTGGAAAGAGAGAGAGAGAGAGAGAGAGAGAGAGTTCTCTCTCTCTCTCTCAATTCCTCTTCGTCTCTCAATTGCTCGTTCTCTCTCTCTCTGTTTCCAGTTTTTCTTCGGGGTCCCTCTGTGTCGTTGAGTGAAGAAGATAGACTAACCCTAATAAAAATCCCAAATCGATTTAGGTTTTTTAAAAAAATCCGGGTCGGGTTCTTTTTTAATGTCGGGTCGGGTTCTTTCCTAATGAGCAATAGCTAATTACATAATGTAGTTAATTTCTCTTTAGTCTCAATTTGGAAATTGAATTAGAGAGGGGGGAATAAAACCTTTAGGGGGACATCTAAAGACAAATCATAAGTTTGGATGGATTTGTCATGAGCTTGATAGTTGAGGGAGGAATAGATAAGGTGATTATATTTACAGGGAGTTTTAGGCAGCCAACCCAAAAAAATTAGGATCCATCTTGTAATATTTGTTTCCTTGCATTCGAATTATTTCTTGCATAATTTCATAACATTCTGATTTATTTTGTGCAACATTGCATTCAAAAAATATAAATAACTTGCATCATAGTTTTTATTAAAGGCGGTCCAAGCATTCTCATAATTCTGTTTGCATAAATTCGACCATATCATTGATTGCATTTTGTTTAAGTTTAATATGTATCATTTCCCATATTTCACTTGATCTTTAAAGATTATTTTCAGGGAAGCAAATGGCAAAAGAAGCTCACAATTCAAACATTATGATGAATCAGATTATGGAAGCCATACAGACCATGAGTGATAGAATGATCCAACTGGAACAGTCTGGCCTTGCACGACCAGAAGGAAGACATGGACTTGGAGAAACACCAAGAGCTGGATATGTGAAACCAAATCCACCAGACCCTTCATTGATCATCCCACATCAAACTTCTAAAACTCAAAGCCATATAGTTCATTCTTATTCTGATTATGGATCTGCTAAGAAAACTAAACTTTATACATTTTTAGTAAGAAGAAACTACCTAGAGTGGGAGCGAAAACTAGATCTGTGGTTCTACTACAACAACATCCTGAAGAAAGAGAGGTTACTTTATGCTATTGACCATATCAGAGATGTTGCTTCAAATGGTGGATACAAGAACAAGATGAAAGATGGTTTTACAAGGAACCACCTATCACCACATGGAGAGATCTTAAGGAAATCATGAGAGATGAGTATGCACCAAAGTTTACCGACTCTCAAATCAGGGAACAATACCCAAGGAGGTATCCAACTCGTGGTTCCCAAGAGGAAAGAAGAGTAACACCACAAGAAGGTGCTCAAACAAAGGCTAAGGTAAGTTCTACTTTTAAAAAATCGGTTCATAATTTATCTATCACTGGTATGATGCACTTATCTTTTTTCAAAAGGTTTTGTAACAGGAATTAAAGAGCCCATGGAAGAAGAAACAAAATGCGCAATCCTTGTGATGGACCAGATGAGAGTTGAAGACACAATGCAGCCCATGATTCTTAAAGAAGCAAAACTAGTGATAAAAAGGTCCTACCAAGATAAGTATCTAACACCACCTTTACATACTGATACTCACGTGTTTGTTCATGATCTAGAAGAAACAAAGAAATCTCTATGCCTACTGAAATTCCAAAGGAAGAACCAGAACACAATTTCACTCATGAGCCACACAATAAGTGGAAACCGAAAACTGAACAAGGGATTGTTCAAGTTGCAAAACCTGAGGTAAAATTTACATTATACCAGAATGTTCTTATTAAATAAATGAAAAGATTAATGCACTTGTATTTTCCAAGAGAATGTGAAACAGGTTTAGGAAACAAAGAAGAGCACACTGTTCAAAAGAATGAAACATCAAAGGTGATGACCATAGTTTTTGACCAGAAACAAGACCAAAGAGATTCTACCTCATTGCAATTCGGATCAGCATAAGCAAGGTAAGTTTCTCTATTGAAAATATGTACTTATAATCTGATTACACAGATATCGTGTACTTCTCTTTGCCAAGGGATGTTGATGCAGGAAATACTAAGGAGAAGAAAGATTTAGGAGTTGAGGAAAACATTGAGGAGCAATTTCCAGGAGCATACACATTCCAAGCCAGTGTGATTATCAAATCTAGTCCAACAGCAGTCGTTGCTCTCAAACCAGAGATGTTACCAACTCTCACACTTGGTACTCTAGTAAGTGATAAATATGAACTTGTTGATTATTGGAAGAATATCCTAAATATTCATACCTTCAAGTATTCAGTTTTCACTGATTCAAGTTCAAGTATAATGCACTTGCTCTTTTCCTTAAGTGTCAAGGCACAAACATGTACCATTGGAGTACTCATGGAACGGAGAGAAGAACCACCAGCTCCCAAAACCAACAACATGAGAACCAGAGAAAATCATAGGAATAATCCTTTCCTATCTGCTCAAAGGAGAACCAACTGATGCACAACCCACTCCTAAACCCATACAATACCAAGGTAGGGTTCTAGACTCTAAAAAAGAATGAAATCTAACTTGCTCTATCTTGGTGCAGATTGTATATTTTCAAGGTTGAAGCTTCTTCAAGGGGGGGGGGGGGGGGGGAGGGGAGGGTATGATGAGGACATCAAATCAACATCAACCATGGAGAAAGAAATTGGAAGAAAATCAGTGGAGAACATGAAAGCTAAAGAAGTCAACCAGGACATAGCTGCAATCAAAAGCCATATATTACAAACCAGGAAGAATTTGTCCATGAAACCGGTTTCCATGGATTCAAATCTCAACAAGAGAACGCCAAGAAATGGTTTCATACCAAAAGGATTAATGGTTTAGGAGATATGTCATTTTCAAGTCAAAGGTGGCCCGACTTGCCTTATTTGGAAGCTCATTGGATTAAGCACTTGCAAACATTGGGAACCAGGAGATTTATCTACGCATTTCGGTGACATATCAAAATGTCCAGAGGAGTCAGGCACGTCCTTAACATGCACTAGCAAGCACCATATTACATGGAATCAAAGAAGACCATACTTGCCATTCTTGGAGTCAAAAGCAATCAATTCCCAACAACTATTTTCTCACCAAGTTTGGAATGATTTCAATCATTTTTTCAGCAATCAGGATGTTCCTAAGAAGCTTTCCTACAGTCTTAAACCGTCTTCATACAAGGCCATCATTCCAGCCCTTGAATCAAGCCACTGGAACCCCAAAATCCTCCAACAGCTAGTTTTCTTTATGTTTGATTTTCTTTCCTTAGTTTTGTAATTATGAGCCAAGGCCATGACCTATATAAGCTCATTGATAGACCAATGTAATATTCACCTTTCAATAAACCAAGAATTTATAAAATTTATTTTGTTTTTATCAAAGAGTATCTTTGTATAAAATTTTGTTCTTTGGAATTCTAAGTGTGAGAAGCATTAGAGATCTACTAATCTCCGTGGGAACCGGAATTTGCACTGTCGATTTCCGTTGAATTAGTAACGCAGGGTAAACCCTAATTTCCCAGAGGTCCCGGATATCTGCTAAACCACACGCCAATCAGTCAGAATACGAAGTAAATACGAAAACAAAGTAAGAATCAAAAATAGAGCAAATAGATGTCTTATTCCGAATTGGCGTATTAGCATTTACAACAGGATAGGAGCCTAGGCTATGAGAGCTGTCAGCGAGATCCCTAGTTCTAATAGCCTAAGACTGCATAACCCTAGTTGTGTCGCAGCTCGAACAACAAAAACGGAAAGTTGCTTAAAGGCTCTAAGTGCTAAGTTGTGTTTGCTATGAGTAGAGATTTTTCGTGTGTCTCTGCATCATCACCCTCGAAGTCCTTATATACTCCTCTAGAGGCGGTTTTCTCTTTCCCCTTCTGCCCTTGGTCGAATTTATTGTTTCGCGGAAATATTCCTTTTTTCCTCGATCTTCATGATTATCTTCGGAAACTTAACATTTATCCTCCGATCTTGACATTTATCCCTTCGAACTTAACATTTATCCTTTCCTGAAAAATAAAATATAAACCGTCACACAGTTTGGGCTTGATTTCGGATAAAATCGCGAGTGGGCCTTTAGCAAAGCCATATACCTCGTCGGGCCGTTTTCTGACTTAGGAGTTTCTACAATTTTATCGGATTAACATTGCTAAGACGGCGTCGTCCGTGAGTTAGGATCTTTTGTTTGAATCACGTGACTCTAGGTGTTTAGTTAACCGTTATCGTCTCATATGATCGACCCGATCCTTTCTCGAGAAAATGAATTCTTTCGGTAAGGTTCCAATGTCAGTCCCGATCGAGACGGAACAAAGATAAGTTCGATCAAGTATCGAAAGGGGGAGTTTAACGAGGAAGATATGAAATTAGATTGATTCGATCTAACTTACCGAACAAACGGGTCAGATTGCTCGTGTTGTCTAACTCGCCCGTTTGACGAGTTGGCCTTGTCCAAACCGCCATACAGGCGAGTTGGCCGTGTCATGCCTACCAACTCGCCTGTATGGCGAGTTGGCCTTGTCTATCGCAATACGGGCGATTTGGTTGGTCCGTGCTGACAAACTCGCCCGTATGGCGAGTTGGCCTTGTCCAACTTGCCATACGGGTGAGTTGGTCGATCCATGCTGACCAACTCGCCCGTATGGCGAGTTGGTCGGTTCGTGTTTCTTTCTTTTGAGTTTTGACCTGGAGACTTTTGCTAAGTCAATTTCAAGGCTGTATTCGTATATAAACCCGATTTTTAGATGCTGATTTCGAGAGTACCATTTTTGACCCCAACATACGCATTTTCCCGATAGGTTTCTGACGTCGATTCCGTCGTAACCAATTTTGACCCCAACAGTTAGCCCCCCAACTCGTTTGAACTGTGAAGTTCTTGTGAGCGTTTTTAAGCATATTTGATGAATTAGGCGGAATCCGACGTCTGAAGCCTGGAGGTGAAAAAGTAAATTCTTTTTTCTATAAGTATGTGGAGTGGTTTTACAAACACTTCACTTGTATATTTCCACAAATTTTTTTAAGAATCAAAAGATTTTCTTCTCTCTTCCATTCTTTTGGTAAAAAGGAAGCTATGTCTTCAGGGAGAGAGGTTTCCTCAAAGTCTCGTGACGATCGTCCCGTTCCCAATGGTTCCAGCTCGCAATACAATGATGCTGTACCGAAGGTGGAATTCTTGGCCTATTCAGTTGATCCTGAGGAAGCCGAGGCGTATTGGGTTGCTAGTGGAGACGTGAAACCCCCTAGACCAGGTACGTGGGCCTTGCCTTGGTTTCGTTCCAACCCCGTTGAGGGTTGTCCCAGCAAAAGCTGTCCAAACGGGCTGGATGCCATGCGGACCAATTGTCGAGTTCCTGAATCAGTCGAGTTTCATCTTCCAGAGGCAGGAGAGGTTGCTGAGTTCCCACCCGCTGGTTACTTTACGTGCTACAAGGTGTTCTTGACGCAATGTCATTTATGGTTTCCTATTCCTGAGGTTATAGCGCGACTTCTCGATTGTTCTAAGATATCGATTGGTAAGATAAACCCATGTGTCTTGCAACACATTATCAAGATTCTCGTGCTGAATTATGAGTTGGGGATAACCCTCGATGCCCAACACCTCGACACCTTTCTTAAACCAGTCAGGAAATCGTCAATAATTCAGTTGAGGCCTCGGTCGGGGATGACGATCATAAGTGAATTTGTGTCGAACTATCACAAGTGGCGGAAGCACTTCTTTTTCATCCGTGTTGACGATGCGTCTGTAGAGGAAAACATCCTCTCCGTCTTTAGGATCAGATGGGGGTTGAAAGGTATCTATGATCAATTGTGGCCCCTTTTATCTTTTCTTTTATTTTTGTGGAGTTCGATCTTTGATACATTTTTGTTCGTATTTTGTTTTTAGAGACCAATCTTATCCCTCTGAGTCCGGAAGGTCTAGATACCGTCCGGGTGTTGCTTCACGGTCGCCCATGTTTTTGGACAACGTTCAATCCCAAGAGGGTCCGTCATGCTGTCGCTCTTCACCGATCTCGATATCAGCCAGACCTGCCGGTTGAAGAAGGATCAGAGGTGTCCATGGATGGATATGTTCCATGTGTGGTTCGTACGAAAGAGAAAATACCGAAGACTCGGAAGGACAAGCACTTCGTCGTTCAGGATGAAGTGGCCAACGAGCGGTGCTCCTCTGACAACATATTGAGAGACTACCTAAAAAGTCAGGTAGATGGGGACAGTGGCGGTCGAGGCGATTCCGATGAGCCTCTTAGTTTTGACTATCCTCTGGCCGCAGGTGGATCCAGTGAGACCCAGAGTTTACCCAGGAAACGAGGTAAGTTCTTGTTATTTTCCTTTGAGGATGTGCCTTTCTGACTTTAAGATACTTGATAGGGCCTCCTTATGATGAACCGAGCACTTAGCTCGAGCTGTCAGGACGCGAGTATGGCTCAGTTTAAGGCTGAGGCGGCCAACAATGAAATTGCTCGCCTGAGAGATGAGTTGGAGAGTTCTTGTCGCCGTGAGAGAGATTCGGTCACGGCTGAGGTTCGTCGCGCTTACTGGCGAGGGAAGAGGGAAATGACCGAAGTCATGAGGACTCGTCACGAAAAAGTTCTCGTATCAATTCGAGGAACTTACGAGTGGTTATAAGCACTTTCGGAGACTATCGCGAATGCCGCGGTGCCGTGGGCGGACTATACCTGACACAGGTTCCTGGTTATTTGTTTGATTCTGAGTATGCAAGGCAGACCGGGCATATGAACGAGAGGGATATGGACTTGGCAATTCCTCAGACCGAAGAGAGGATTTGGGAACAATGGGACCCGATTCCTGCTTCTCCCGACACAGTTGAGGCCGAGGTGGGGAATGTCGATGAGACAGGCGAGGTAAATCAGCCGACGGCTCCTCTGGATTTCAACGACTACTCGCTTGGGAGATCTATGACCGGATGTTTCGTCCTTGATGAGTAATTACGAAGTTGCGACTGATTCGGGAATGCCTTCTACTGCATTACTTCTTATTTCTGTCTTGTTTGTTTGTCAGCCGAATGTGGCCATATGTAGCTGGTCTGGCCGAGTGCGGCCTTGAATCCATGTATTTTACTCACTTTTTTTCGACTGGTGCTTGTTTATGATGAATGGGCGTTTTTAGATATTTGGACTTTTTTAGTGTAGAAAGAAAACTCGAGTTGTCATCTCGACCTCTTCCTTTTTTGCGGATCGCCCCGTTCGTTGTTCGTGCGAGATGTTTGAGGAGTTTTCAAAGTTTCGGGAACGTTTAGATACAAACGAAGAGACATGCTTTTAGGATCTCGTATCTTTTCGATATCATGTCTTGAGACGTTAGAGACCAGTGTGCTGGGTTTAGGACAAGACCTAGGTTTACTTTTGGTTTGAGGCTTTTCGATGACTAGTCAGATTTTGTTTTGCCTGTTTTGATTTCAACCTGACTCCGTTCTGATTAAAGTCCGCGATAGGTTCTCGGCTTATACGACTTGTCTGGTCGGAGTCGAGCATCTCTTTAGGGAAAATTTTTAAGTCTCCCAAAAGTGCTGACCAAAATTTTGGATTTCTTCTATAGCGTGCTGTTTATCCTAGTCAGATGTGAGAGGATCTGTCCTTAGGATGGACCTGGGTGCGTTTGCTTAAGACGGCTAGGGTACTCGGCGGGGCCAATTGCCGAGTGTTTCGTAGTTGTGAATGGATTGGGGGTGTGTTCTCGAAGATTAAGGCGACGTCTCGCCTGTTTTTTTGAAGACTCTCCTTGCGTAAATAATGTTTTGAGCGTATGGAACCGGGATCCCGTGTCTCGTTCGGGAATCGATGATTCGACCGAGATAGGATGGTGTATAGTTGATTCGTTTTGAGGTAGAACAATTTTTCACGAGTTTCCTTTTCTGGGATGGTGCGATAATCGTTTTGCTCATGTAAGGATGTATGACATAGTGTCTCTTTGAGGGATGATAGATAACTTACAAATTTATAAAGGAGTCTTTATTGTCAAATTTTTTTTGAAAATACTGAGTACAAAAGATTCAAATATTTTATTTCTGAATGTGGGAATATACAAGTATTCGTATATGTACCCACTCCCCCCTTTTTTATAGAGGGGGATAGCTGAACTTGTCTTTTGACAAGCTGCCTACGTACCTCTTTCGAAGATCAAGTCATCTCGTAGTTCTGTTTGTTTGGGCGAGTATCTTTACTCGACCGTTGTGTTTGCGTCGACTGCATCAGTTGCTGAATCGACGCCTTCTGTTGGACTCGTCTTCTCTGTTAGGATGGGTGTGTCGGGCACTGGAACTAGTCATTCGCTGGCGGTTGCTAGATTTAACGATTGAGGGTCATCTTTACTCGAAGTGCTTTCGGCTGAGGCCTGGGCTATCCTTGGGCGTTTGGAATTTTTCATTGCGGTGTTCGTGATTTGTCATAGCTTGTGTTCGGCCAGGAAACAGCGTCTCGACTGCTTCTGACATCCCCTAATTACAGCGATCCCGTTGGGAGTTGGGAACTTAATGCCTAAGTGGTAGATTGATGGGACTGCATTCATGGAATTTAGCCAAGGCGTGCCCATGATGACGTTGTAGATGGCCGGATGGTCGACGACCAAAAAATCAATGATTTTGGTGACTTCTTTTGCTGCCACAGGTAATTTGATAGATCTGAGGGTCATTGATGTTATGCCAAAGAAACCGGTTAGCGGCTTGGGTGATGGTACGACTTCGCCTAACTCGATGTTCATTCGGTTAAGAGTGTCATGAACGATGACGTTGACTGTGCTTCTAGTGTCTATGAGAACCCTGTCAACCTCGAGATCTCTTATGACGAGATCGATTACAAATGGGTTGCAGTGCGGCTGATCGATTCCTCCGGCTTCTTCTTCGTCGAAGGTGATTACTTCTTTCAGAGTGTTATTGATCGTGGGCCAGATAGTCAAATTCACGCTTGTCTCGGCTTTGCGCTGATAAGCTTTGTTGTCCGAGACGGTGTCGCTGCAGAATTGTGATCCGCCGATGATCATGTTTACCCTGCGACGGTTGCTGTCGTTGCCCTTATCATCCTGCCTTCTTCCGCGCTTTTCCCCTGATTGGTCCCCTTGGGAAGGTTTTTCCGTTTCAGGAGTTTTGTCATTTTTCGGGGGGCGATCCGAGTCATGGATAAGATCCTTCACGCTGGAGACTCCTGAGAGTTCTCCAAAGAGCAGTTTTGTGGCCAACCTGGCACCGAGAACTTTGCACTTAATGGTCAAGTGCCCGCGTGTTTGGTGAAAATCGCAGAAGGCGTTTTCGTCATAGCTCGGATTTCTTGTCCAGGTATTACCCGCCGTCCGTCCTTGCTCCGGTCCGGAGTTAATAGAGTAGCTATGCGCTCCCTTTGTTTCTTCGTCTCCATGTTGGGCGTTTATATTGTTGCGAGGGTTTTTTTTTTTTCTTTTTTAATTTCTGATCTGACCCCGGATCCTTTGACTTATTCTTTGTTGGCTTCCATTTTTGGGACAAAATCCTTGTCTCCTCTTCGATGATAATGTAATCTGTGGCTTTGTAAAGTGCGTCTTGGATCGTACGCGAATTTTCCAAAGTTATCCACTTCCTGAATTTTGAATTGAACCAGAGTGTTTTTCAAAGTGCGTCTATCGCAACTTTGTCACTTATCCCGCTGACTCTAGCCATGATGGTTTTGAACCGCTTTATGAAGTCGCGGAGAGTTTCTTCCTCTCCCTCGGAAAGGATCCAAAGGTCCACGTCAGAGGTTTCTTGATCTATGAACATCGAGTATTGTTTAAGGAATTCTGAGGCGAGCTGGCAGAAGCTTCCGATAGAGTTTCGCCTTAGTCGAGAGAACCATTCTACCGCTGCTCCACGATGGTTCTCTACGACGAGGCGGCATTCACCAGCGTCTCTCTCGTTTTCTCTGAATCTGGCTCTACCAATCGCGACCTGAAAAGCCTGTAGGTGTGCCTTAGGATCAGTAGTTCCGTCGTATGGCATCACTTTGACCTTCCCAGGATCCGAAACCCTAGTTTCGGTGATACGAGTAGTAAAGGGTGTTTTACGAGCTTCTTCGAGCAGTAGATCGATCTCCAGTGACATGCTAGTAGCATGGTGGATTTGGGACTTCACCACCCTGATTTCGGCTACCGTTTTCATGAGATCGTCGCGGAGATTGCGGATTTTGGAACTCTTGCTAGCAGATTCTGATTTTGTCGGTGTTTGTTACGAGTGCTCCGAGTTTTCTCCTCGGCCAGATCTTCATGTTCTTCCCAGAAGATAGCTTCTTCTTCTTCGTTTATAAGGTTGTCGGGGTTCATCCCGAACTGCTCGGCTTCTTGTGCGGAACCAAAATTTGCACTGTCGATTTCCGTTGAATTAGGAACGCAGGGTAAACCCTAGTTTCCCAGAGGTCTCGGATATCTGCTAAACCACACGCTAATCAGTCATAATACGAAGTAAATACGAAAAACAAAGTAAGAATCGAAAAGAGAGCAAATAGATGTCTTATTCCAAATTTACGTATGAGCGTTTACAACAGGATAGGATCCTAGGCTATGAGAGCTGTCAGCGAGATACCTAGTTCTAATAACCTAAGACTGCATAACCCTATTTGAGTCGCAGCTCGAACAACAAAAACGGAAAGTTGCCTAAATGTTCTAAGTGCTAAGTTGTTGTTTGCTCTGAGTGGAGATTTTCGTGTGTCTCTGCATCATCACCCTCAAAGTCCTTATTTACTCCTCTAGAGGCGGTTTGTTCTTTCCCCTTCTGCCCTTGGTTGAATTTATCGTTTCGCGGAAATATTCCTTTTTTCCTCGATCTTCATGATTATCTTCGGAAACTTAACATTTATCCTCCGATCTTGACATTTATCCCTTCGAACTTAACATTTATCCTTTCCTGAAAAATAAAATATAAACCGTCACACAGTTTGGGCTTGATTTCGGATAAAATCGCGAGTGGGCCTTTAGCAAAGCCATATACCTCGTCGGGCCGTTTTCTGACTTAGGAGTTTCTACAATTTTATCGGATTAACATTGCTAAGACGGCGTCGTCCGTGAGTTAGGATCTTTTGTTTGAATCACGTGACTCTAGGTGTTTAGTTAACCGTTATCGTCTCATATGATCGACCCGATCCTTTCTCGAGAAAATGAATTCTTTCGGTAAGGTTCCAATGTCAGTCCCGATCGAGACGGAACAAAGATAAGTTCGATCAAGTATCGAAAGGGGGAGTTTAACGAGGAAGATATGAAATTAGATTGATTCGATCTAACTTACCGAACAAACGGGTCAGATTGCTCGTGTTGTCTAACTCGCCCGTTTGACGAGTTGGCTGTGTCAAGCCTACAAACTCGCCCGTATGGTGAGTTGGTTGATCCGTGCTAACCAACTCGCAACCCGCCATACGGGTGAGTTAGTTGGTCCATTCTTACCAACTCGCCCATATGGCGAGTTGGTCGGTCCGTGCTGACCAACTCGCCATACGGGCGAGTTGTTCGGTTTGGGTTTCTTTCTTTCGAGTTTTTACCCGGAGACTTTCGCTAAGTCGATTTCGAGGCTGTATTCGTATAGAAACACGATTTTAGATGCTGATTTCAAGAGTACCATTTTCGACCCCAACAAACGCATTCTCCCGATAGGTTTCTGATGTCGATTCTGTCGAAACCGATTTTGACCCCAACAATCTCTTGGTCGTATAGTTTGTTATTTTGATTCAGCAGCCTTCAAGAATACATATTGAGAAAGTCAACCAACCCCCACTGATTGAGAGAGTCAATCATTATCTATCAATAGTCCATCCGTCAAGATCGGTAAGTTGGTTACTCGACCATTTGCTTGTCTTCCATTAACCATCCTACCAAGGCTCATTTGGTGCCTACATCATTATGTCTCTAGACAAGGACCATCACATAAATGAATTAGTCCTAATAATAATGAGGCAATTGGAGAAAGCCAAGTTGACAGCATGCGGGTTAAGGTTTATGTTCTTAATAATGCAATCTATCAAATTAATCCAATGAACTACTGTTGCCAAAAATAGGTCAAATTGAAGTACTTAGGGATCAAATCAACAAAGAGCGAGGGCACACAATAGATTTCTATAACTCTAATGGTTAAGCTAGGCAAACTATAAATAGTGGTTATGGGTTGTAAGTCTATCAGGAATGAGAAATTAATTAAAATACTAAAGCGAAGGCAAATATGGAAAAGCGGTAAATTCTAGGGTTCCAGGCAAGTGAATTATAATGGATAGGATGCAGGGAATTATTGATATGCGATGTGGGAACTGAAATTCGCACCGTCGATTTCTGTAGTCGGAGGAAAGCTAGGAAACCATAACTTCCCTTGAGGTCCGAATTCTCTGCGAGAGTCAACAACAAGTGACCAAATAAATGCTAAAAATATGGAAAGATAACAAAACAAATTTAGAAAAAAAAAGATCTTTATTTAGAAT
Organism: Moricandia moricandioides; assembly: GCA_905132885.1. NCBI lineage: Eukaryota > Viridiplantae > Streptophyta > Magnoliopsida > Brassicales > Brassicaceae > Moricandia > Moricandia moricandioides. Next base: position 51,080 of record CAJHQQ010002733.1, read on the forward strand.
TCTTGTAAGAGCATAGTGATTGTTACAAAGATTGCAAAAGTTTTGGCCGCAAGAGCTGTAAGCGAGTTTTTTAGTTCTAGCCACCTAAAACCTTAAACCTAGTTGAGTCGCAGCTCAATAACAAAAGACGAAAAAGACACGAAACAGGTTTTGTTGATTTTGGACTGGACCTTATGAAAGGCTGCCTAGATACCCCTTTCGAGGATAAAGCCGAATGTAGTTCAGTTTACAGAGAGTTGAACAAGAGATCGAACTGACTGGGCGAGTTCATCTAGTAATCAAGTGCCAGTAATAGAAACTGACTGGCGAGTTGAACATTTATCTTCAAACTCGACATTTATCTTCTTCTACGAATAATAGATAGACCGTCATAATAACCTTGGGATCAATTTCGTCTAAAATTGTAAGTGTGCTTTTTAGACTTTCGGATCGTTTTTCAACTTAAACATTTTTATGATTTCTTCAAAAGAATACCTTTGGTATGACGTCGGTTTATAAAATATTTCAAATTACTAGTATAGTCGAGGCAATTTTGGTGTTAAGTAAACCGTTGCCGTCTTATATGATCAATTTGAACTTATACGAGAAAACAAGTCTTTGCGGTTTTTATCGTAAAGTTCCAATGGTAACTCCAATCGAGACAAAAAAGAGACAGTTCAGTCGATGCCCGAAGGGGAGACTAGTCACCATATTGTCTGCCTTGGACGTTGTCTGTCATACTCGACCTATTGCGAGTTTTGACGTTGTTCGTCCTACTCGCCATATGGCGAGTTAGACGTGGTCCGTCCTACTTGCCATATGGCGAGTTGGACGTTGTCCGTCCTACTCGACATTTGGCAATTTGGACGTGGTCCGTCCTACTCGCCATTGGTGAGTTGGACGAGGGTGAGGCCGTTTTGATATTCCGAGGATTTCTACTTAGGACCTTTCTGAAATTATTTCGGGAGATCTCCTTAAGAGTAGCAATCATAGACGTCGATGTTGAGATTGCCGTTTTTGACCCCAACATGTACCCCCCCCCCCTCCAGCCTGCAAGTTTTGAGCATGATTCTTGTGGGCGAGTGATGTTTTTAATCGGAATCTAGGGCTAGGAAGGATTTTCGTTTTTTCTCTCAAAAACTTTTGCCGAGATTATTTTACAGCAGAGATTAATCTCATTCCCATATTTTTATAAGGTGTTGGACATTCATTCTTTAGTCCTCATAAGAATGGAATGTGATAAGATTGGGTCTGCGCCATGTAAATGCTGCCTATGTACCCTTGTCGAAGGGATCAAGTCTTTCATAGTTCGTCTTGGAGTTAAGATTCTTACGATCTGTTTTCCAAAGAGACCTTTACAGTTTAGTTATGTATTTTGTAGAGAGTATCGAGCATGTTGCTGCTGATGGCATTTTTATATTGGACCTTTGTCGGCCTCGAGATTAACCTTGTTGGCTGTTTTCTTTGGCCATGTGTGTCTGTATTTACATTTTTGGGAGTGGCCGCGTGTGGCTTCGAATCCCTGCGGCTTCGCGGCTTCTTTCTAATGAATTGCCTTACACGTTTTAAGAGCGTGTTTGTATTTGTGTGAATGTAGAGGGAAGAGTATGAGTTGTCATCTCATATTTAACTCTCTGTAGATCGTTATATTCACGGTTTGTTGTAGATTAGAATGATTGAAAATTTTGATTTTTTTCGGAATTTCATAAGCGTTGGAATACAAACAAAGAGACATATTTTGGGATCTCGTATCATTTCGATATTATGCCTAGAGATGTAAGAGACCAGTGTGCTGAGTTTAGGATAAGATCTAGGCCTAATAAGTGTTTAGGGGGTGCGATGACTACTTTGGCTTACGTTTCCCATATCGCTTTTAACAAGATTTCGTACCGATTTAAAGTCTGTGATAGGTTCTCGGCTATACGACTTGTCTGGTAGGAATCAAGCATCTCTCCAAAGACAATTTTTAAGTCGTCTGGAAGTGGTGGCCAAAATTTTGGATTTCTTTTATAGTGCTATTATCCTTGTGACGGATACAGCGCTATTATCCTTGTTTGCGAATGTTCGCAGACAAAACTGTTGTTCCTGTTTGGATGTTAAGTACTTTGATTTATGATAGAGGATTTAGGACCAAGAGGTTGCATAGATTTGTCCCTTGTAAGGAGCGTTTTCCTTCACTATGATTTGTGAAGAGTAGGCCCTCCGAGATTAATTTTGTGTATTTTTAAGGATGCTTAGTATGGCTCCATGAGCTTTGTTACGAGGTTTTCCTTACATGCCACGTTTTATGGGTAAAATATTGTGGGCTTATTGTGAATTGTGGAGTATATAGACTCGACAAGTTCAAGCTTTTGGTTAACCGTTTGGTTATTGGGACTGAGTCTCATTCTGAAGACTTTATCGCATAATATCCGATTATGGGTTATACGATAATTATTTGTGTAATCGTCAAATGGCATTCTTAGAAAAATCATGGATTGTCGTTTAGCCGTTTAAGTGATCAGATGGAGAGGTGGTTGATCAAACGTTTTGGCTCGGCAGGATGTGTTTAGCCGGATAGCCGAGGACGTTGCTGTTCAAGGATTAGACCATGGCACTTTGTTTTAACATTAAGGTCATGTTAGTTTAGAATTTTCCTAAAGGGGATGCCGAATTCTGCTCGGACTTGTACTGGAAGGCGTAATTTGCCGAGGGCCAAAGAACATTTATCAAGATTGATAGGCCAAGTATGCCGGAGTTTTCCATGTTAATATGGCTGATGGTTGTAGAAAAGTCTGCTTTTAGGTTTCCGTTATATGATGAATGTTTCTTACAACGTTTCCTTTAGTTGTATGAGAACTTTTTTGTCTTTCTCCAAGGAAGACGAAGCCTAAGAGGCTTGATATAGAATCTGTGCGGAGTCAGTTGCGGGATGATTGCCAGCTTGGATGTAACCGAGGGAAGTGAAAGGCAGAATCCAGCGAGCCGCAAGGCTAAAGAATTAGATCTGTTAGAGCGTAGTGTGAAGAGATAAAAGTTTAGATTAGTCGTCCAAAGTCGGATCGTATGGCTTTGTTTTTTCGTTTTACAAAAAAATACTTCTTTGTAAAACTTGTTATGTTTAATTTGTAAATATGCTTCGTATGACTTGGTCTGATTGTATGAAGGATTTTCCTTTTAAAGTTTACAAGAAGGGCTTCTCATGGGAGCAAATGCAAATTACTCATGATGTTTGGGAGCGAGATTTAGATTTTCCTCATTTGCGTTTTTGTATTGCGAAGTTGTTTTGCATGATACCGATCTGTTTTATTGCAGACTGTTTCGTATAAATCATTTTAGTTATACGAAAGTGATGAGTGATTGGTGCATTGTACTGAGATGTTAAGGTAGTGATGCTTCCGCAGATGTTTCAAGAAACATTCCCACTTTGATTTCGATCCTTTGTGAAAGTTGCTTGGTGACACTCATGGAGATTTACCGAAGGTTATTTCGTTAGGATCTTGTTGCGCAAACGTTTTCGTAGCTTTCTTGGGCCAACGAATCGGTCAACCAGCGGTAGATCTAGTCAATGAGCGGGGAGAAAGTGTTCCCTTTGCTGTTCTCACTGCTACCTGATTTCTCAATTTTGCTTTGTTGCAATTATTTTTTTATGCCTTTCTGTGACTCACTTGGTTCAATGGAAACTGAGAGCAATGCTTTGATGCTTGAAGATTTCTCGTATAATTTTTGACTTTTATAGGAAACTCGTTTTATTAAGTGGAAAAGATCTTCAAGGCTTTTTTTAATCGTCGAGTTTCAATTTGATATTGGTACAGGGTTTCTAAATGCATGATTGCGACAAGAGATGCTGTATAGTCCTCGAGATTATGTTCGTGGCGGTTTGGATACACTCCTAGCATTTAGACAAGTCTTAGATTTTCAATTGCTTTTGGGAGAATTTTGATGAGGCATTGCATTGCGTAAGCGTTTGTATGCCTGTTGCTGTAAGAGTTTGCTTTATCAAAAGCGTTTTCTTGATGCCGAGGAAAAACGTTTCTGAAGTATGAGAGTATACGAATATATTATATGTACCTACTCCCTCCTTTTCTTTTACAAAAGAAAACGGATGAACTGTTCTTTCAAGGATTGTGTACATTTTTCCATTCGAGGACTGAGATGATCCGGGTCGATTTAAAGATGACGTTAGGGTTGTGATTTTTGGTTGTTTCAACGTTGGCGACTTGGAATTGGTTTGTTTTTCAAAAAAGTGCTAGGAACGAGTCGGTTTTAAGCTGACGTTCATGTCTCTAGTTATTTCTTTCTTTTAGGAAGCGAGGTGAGTATGCTTGAATGTGTTACGATCATTTCTCGGTTTTACGAGAGATTAGATCGTTTTGTAAGTTCTGTCTTAGTTTTCTCGGAGGTGCGGTTTTGCCTCTTATACATTTTGCTTGCTCATTTCCCTTTCTCTTTGCGTTTCTGTCCACCCATTGTCGAAAGTCATTTGGCGTATAAGAATATCCAAGGGCGACCAGGAGATGCCAAGGGTGATCAGGAAGACTTGTATGATGATGAGGCTTTGGTGAGAGGTCATAGGCGATGAGGTCGGAGAGAGAGGATAGTGAGACCATGGACAGAGGCTGATGGGCGAAGTTCACTTCTCAGATCTCGGTCCATCTATTTCCTTCTCCGAGAGTCTTTTTGTATGATCTTTTTTTTCCAAAGGTTGCTGAATCTCTTGGAGTTTTGTTTACGAGAGTCGTTTCGTAAATGTTTTCAAATTTATTCTATGAAATTTGTATCATAAAATATTAACTCGTATAATTCTATGAACGATGTTACGTAAAATATCGTCGAGGTTAATTTTATGAAAGCTATCTCATAAAATGTTGTTGAGCTTAATTTTACGAAAGTTATTCCGCAAAATATTATGAGTTTAATTTTACGAAAGCTGCTTCATAAACATGTTTTCAAGTTTTCGGAAAATTCACGTTTTGCAGCTGTTCTGCAATTTAGTTTCTGGTTGTTAGTATCAGAAACTCTGGATGTGTAGGTTCTGATCAAGATTAGTCGTTTTGCTACTACTCTTGGTCAGAAATTTTTTCGTTTCCGTTGGATTGATCCGAAGAAGTTTTGGGTAGTTTTCTGAAGTAAGCTTAGGTGAAAATCATCGAGAATTCACTGAATATGTTACTATAGAATCAAAACTTGAATTTTACAAAATCTTAGGTTTCAGAAAACGTTTTAGTATTCAGGGATACAATCTCCCGTTTTAGTCTTCGTCAGCCGTTTTGAGTTTCAAGTAATTCAATAGCGATCAACTTTGTTTCTTTGAAAATTATTCGAAAGAAATACAACAGTGGGGAATCGGGAACTTGATTTGCTGATCTTCTATTTCCGCGAGTAATCTAGATTTTCTCCGTGACTTAGAGGAGAGGAAGTTTTATTTTCAGAAAAGTTTTCGAAAAACTTCTTTTGGTCGAACCCTTACGCGCTGAGATTTCTCCAACTCAAATTCTATGGGGTTTTGTCGATTTTACCGTTGCCCTTTCTGCTTAGACAGAGAAATCGCGAGCTCGTTTTGGTGCACTTCCTGTGGCGAAAAGTCACGACAAGGTATTTGATTTTGTCAAGCATTACAGCGTTTGCATACGAGTTGGCCAGAGGAGTAGTCAAAGCTGCGAGATTGTCTTTCATATTTCCGGACATGGTTTTGATCAAGCGTTTTCCGGCTGTGAGTTAGAGTAATTCAAACCCCTCCCCTCCTTCTAGTGCCAACTGTGTGAACCAAAATTTACATTGTCGATCTCGTAATCAGAGGAAGCCAGGAAACACTAACTTCCCTTGAGGTCCAGATTCTATGCGAGAGCCAACGATAAGTGACCAAATAAATGCGGAAAATACAGAAAGATAACAAAAAGAATTTAGAAAACTGTAGATCTTTATTTTGAATTCTCGTAAGAGCATAGAAATTGTTACAACAAATAAAATCTTCGGCCGCAAGAGCTGTAAGCGAGTTTTCTTGTTCTAGCGACCTAAAACCTTAAACCTAGTTGAGTCGCAGCTCAATAAGAAAAGACAAAAAAAGATACTAAAAAGGTTTTGTTGATTTTGGACTGGACCTTATGAAAGGCTTGCTACGTACCCCTTTCGAGGATCAAGCCGAACGTAGTTCAGTTTACACAGAGTTGAACAAGAAATCGAACTGTGCTTGTGCGAGTTTGTCTAGTAATCAAGTGCCAGTCATAGAAACCAAACTTGTCGAGAATAAAGCCTAGGGTTTCTAAGTGCAGAGATTTATCTCTTCTAAAGAGTTTTCCATTAGCATCTCTTATATACTCCTCCTAGGTCGGTTTGCCCTTTCCTTTTCTGCCTCCGGGTTGAGTTTATCTCTTCGCGAAAATATTCCATTTTTCTTCGATCTTCATGATTATCCCTTGAAACTTCACATTTATATTTGAACTTGACATTTATTTGTCTTCTGAAAATATTAGATAGACCGTCATAATATCCCTAGGCTCGATTTTATCTAAAATCGTAAGTGGGATTTTAGCCGTGTTTTAGACTTTTTTTGGGCCATTTTTCGACTTAAACATTTTTACTATTTCTTTGAAAGAATATCTTTGGTACGTTTATAAAATAGTTCAAATTACTTGTATAGTTGCGGCAATTTTGGTGTTAAGTCAATTGTTGTCGTTTTATGCGATCAATTTGAACTTATACAAGAAAACAAGTCTTTGTAGTTTTATCGTAAAGTTCCAATGGTAACTCCAATCGAGACGAAACAAGAGACAGTTCAGTCGAGGCCCAAGGGGGAGACTGGTCTCCATATTGACTCCCAACACGCCATTGGTGATTTGGACGAGGGCGAGGCCGTTTTGATATTTCAGTGATTTCTACTTAGCACCTTTCTGAAATTATTTCAGGAAATTTCCTTAAGAGTAGCAATCGTAGACGTTGATTTCGAGATTACTGTTCCTGACCCCAACATGAGAGAACAATAAATGTTAACTAGTCCGAATTCTCTTGTCCCAACTCTCGTATGCGGATAAGAAGTGCACCGTTGATCGTCGACTTCGATGGACGCTAATTAGACATGAAGTTCGTCCACTATGTTAATTAGACCAGCTTTTGCATGCATCTAACAACCTAGCTCAATGAAATCAATTTTGGCACAGAACCTACTCTGTAGTTGCCCATGTCCTAAGTTCAGGAACCTAATTAACTACTCTAGAATACAAGCATTAAACACAATTCAAAGATTGATACTACTTTATCCTAGCAATCCTATTTTGGGGCTAATTCATAAGTACCATTATGAACCCTAAATCTAACAGGTAAATTACTCAGACCTGATCAAAGAAAACATGATGAACTGAATAGTAAAATGCATGGAATAATAAATGGGGTTCCACTACAAATCTCTGAAGGAAGTTAGATCTTCTCCCCTAGACTACTAAAAAGCTCAATGCGAGAAAATTAAAAGCTGTAAAATAAAACGTGGTCCTTTTTTCTGCATAAACAAAGTCAAACTCATATAAACTAGGTCAAAAATCGTCTAGTGACATTCTCAAAATTCATCTTGACTTGGGCTTGAAGTCGGCCAATGCTCTGAGAGAGTGTCGTCGATCGATAGCAGGGATGCTCCGCCGATCGAGGTCATGCTTGACTTCGACTCGTACTTAGCTGAATGTGAACAGCTACTATATATTTCTTCTGGAAACTCTAACAAGCTCCATGATCTCCATAATGCTCCAAAACATACATGTACCTGTATAGACTCTAAAACATAGTCCATACACACATAAAACATGGAACTCGAT
>CAJHQQ010002734.1:0-58825 GCA_905132885.1 Moricandia moricandioides
TTTTCTGTTTGGTGACTAATGAAAACAGCAAGGACCATTACACAACTAACTTTAGAATTTATTGTCCTTGATAATAATAATATAGTTTTGTGTCCCAAATATAGTCAATACGATTTGGTTAATAGAACACATGTTATTGGGCATTAGAACAAGGTTTCCATTGTGTATATTAATTGATATATTATGTATTATTTACTATGTATGTGTTAAGTCACGAGAGAATACAAAATTGTATGGTCACACTATATTAATTTATTTAATAATAATAAAATGAACTGTTTTGCCTTGTTTTTTTTTTATTTAACAGGTAACTAACTTCATTTTGCACATTTATAAGTGTTTTATATTTAAAATAACTCCATATACTTGTAAATACATAACATATTAAATATGTGACATATAAAAATTGTGAGTAGTATTTTCGGAAAGTAGATGTTACATATCAATTTCCGACCTCAATTCTCCTTCTTTCTCTTTTTTTACTTTGGGTATTTTATTGTAAGTTGATTCAGTTTTACATTCATATCGAAAATATATATTATTTTTGTTATTAGAAACAATAAAATTACTTTAAACCGCTATGATATTTTGCATTGGGAACTTTCTAAGTTATGCAATTTTGTCACCATGTACTTTTCCTCAAATTATATGAGTTTCATTCAGATTTTTGATGTTATTCAATGTTCCATGCTGGTGATGTAGTTTCTATCATTAGAATAAATCTTTTAAACATATGAATCAAAGTATCAAAGTATATCCCAAGTAAGATATATTAACTTGGTTTTGATAAATCAATTAATTTTATACCCATTGGAGACAACAGTGTAATACCGTAAAAGGCAACTAATATGTCAAAAATACATGTTTTCCATTATGGAATCGTGTGTTAGGAATAAAATTCTCTCGAAATATCTTTGTCATTAGTGATTACTAATGTAACAGAATTTTAATTTATTGGTAAAATACTTTATTTATAGTTATACTTTAAGGAAAATATTTTAGAAAAAGACCTAATTTAAAAGAGAACAGTTACTCAAAATTTCATTGATAACAATGCAAAAAAGCCAATTATAATATTTATTGTTTTGTAACATAAGTAATACAAACATATAAATATCACAAAGTCTAGTTTTAATAATTTCACAAAAAAACAATGAATATTATTTAGAAGATGAAGATATTTTTTAAGTTTTTAAGTGTTATAATTAAGGTTTCATTGGGTAAATTTATCCTTGGTAAGTAGAAGAATATATAAAATATTTTATCTTTTATTATTTTATTAATTGATTGATTTGGTCTATGTCTTGCAACTCTTTTAGGTGAGACGAGTACAATGAAAAATTCTAATTGGAAGAGAGAACCAATATTTTCAATCCAACATCATCACCTCCAACAAATTTTCAGATAACCGATTTACTAGACCAGCATCTTAAACCCTTTTCCGGTCAAACTTTCATAGCTTATTTTCATGATTGTGCTTGGTCTTGTTTTCGCAATGACAGGCCATTGGGAGATTGCAGAAATTTTATTTGTATTTGTATTTGTTCTCCATATAAACTTGATTGAGCCGATACAATTTCTTACAAATATTTCTAAATAAAACAAAATAAAATATTTTATTTTTTATTTAACCTGCATATGCTTTACACATGTATACTCAGGTCTGACCAATATGTTTCCAAAACTAAAGAAAACTATAATTTTATGCCAATTAACTAAAATGCTTTCAAAAAAAGACAACTACTAAATGTATCAGAGATCAGAATTTTTTTTGGAGACTAATGAAAACTGCAAGGACCATTACATACAACTAACTTTAGAAAATATTATCCTTGATAATTTTTGTATAGTTTTGTGTCCCAAGTATAAATAAAATTTGTTTAACAGAAAACATGTTATTGGGCATTAGACCAAGGTTTCCATTGTGTATATTGATTGATATATTACTATTATTTACTATGGATGTGTTAAGTCACTAGATAATACAAAATTGTATGGTCTCACTATATTAATCTATTTAATAATAATAAAACTAACTGTTTTGTCTTGTTCTTTGTTTTTATTTAACATATAACTAACTTTATTTTGCACATTTATAAGAGTTGTGAATTTAAAATAACTTCATATAGTTGTAAATACATAACATATTAAATATAGGACGATGACATATACAAATTGTGACTAGTATTTTCGGAAACTAGATGTTACATATCAATTTCCACCCTCAATTCCCATTCTTACTCTTTTTTTACTTTGGGTATTTTATTGTATGATATTTTGCATTGTGAACTTTCTAAGTTATGCAATTTTGTCACCATGTAGTTTTCCTCAATTTCTAAGAGTTTTATTTAGATTTTCGATTGTATTCAATGTTCCATGCTGGTGATTTTGTTTTCTATCATTACAAGAAATCTTTTAAACAGATGAATCAAAGTATATCCAAAGTAAGATATATTAACTTGGTTGTGTTATATCAATTAATGGTATACCCATTTGAGACCAAAATGTAATACCATAAAAGGCTACTAATCTCTCAAAAATATTTGTTTTCCATTATGGAGTCGTAGTCGCTTTGTATCAAATAGAGTACCAACAAAAGAACACATTTGATTCATATATTGTGTTAGGAATAAAATTCTCTCAAAATATCTTTGTCATTAGTGATTACTAATGTAACAGAATATTAATTTTTTGCTAATTTACTTTATTTATAGTTATACTATTTTGAGAAAAAAAGACTTAATTTAAAAGAGAATATTATTTGGAAGATGAAGACAACATATAAATATCACGAAGTCTAGTTTTAATAACTTCACAACAAAAAACAAGAATATTATTTGGAACATGTACGCCATTATTTTTTTTTAAGTATTATAATTGTGGTTCCATCAGGTAAATTTATCTTTGGTAAGTAGAAGAATATATAAAATATTTTAGTTTTTATTAGTTTATTAATTGATTGATTGGGTGCATGTCTTGCAACTCTTTTTGGCGAAACGAATACAATGGAAAATTCTATTTTGGAAGAGAGAACCCATATTTTCAATCCAACATCATCTCCTCCAATGAATTTTCAGATAAATGATTTACTAGACCAGCATATTTAACCCCTTGCCGGTCAAACTTTCATAGCTTATTGTCATGATTGTGCTTGTTTTCAGAAGGATAGGCTATTGGGAGATCGTAGAAATTTTATTTGTATTTGTTCTCCATATAAAGTTGATTGAGCCGATACAATTTCTTTCAAATATTTCTAAATAAAACAAAATAAAAATATTTAATTTATTTCTTTAACCTGCATATGCTTTACACATTTATAATCAGTCCTGACCAATATGTTTCCAAAACTAAAGTAAACTATAAGTTTATGCCCATTAGCTAAAATGTTTTAGAAAAAAGACAGCTATTACATATATCAGAGATCGGAATTTTCTGTTTGGAGACTAATGAAAACAAGAAGGACCATTACACACAACGAACTTTAGAAAAATATTGTCCTTCATAATTTTTGTATAGTTTTGTGTCCCAAGTGTAGTTAATAAAATTTGGTTAATAAAACACATGTTATTGGGCATTAGAACAAGGTTTCCATTGTGTATATTAATTGATATATTGTGTATAATTTACTATGTATGTGTTAAGTCACTAGATAAAACAAACTAGTATGGTCTCACTATATTAATTTATTTAATAATAATAAAATGAACTATTTTTCCTTGTTCTTTTTCTATTTATTTAACAGATAACTAACTTCATTTTGCAAATTTATAAGAGTTGTGAATTTAAAATAACTTCATATTGTTGTAAATACATAACATATTAAATATAGGTCGATGACATATACAAATTGTGAGTAGTATTTTCGGAAAGTATATGTTACATATCAATTTCCACACTGGATTCTCCTTCTTACTCTTTTTTACTTTGGGTATATTATTGTAAGTTGATTCATTTTTACATTCATATCGAACATATATATTATTTATGTTCTTAGAAAAAAAATAAAATTACTTAAAACCGATATGATATTTTGGATTGAGAACTTTCTAAGTTATGCAATTTTGTCATTGTGTAGTTTTCCTCAATTTCTATGAGTTTCATTCACATTTTTGATGTTATTCAATGTTCCATGCTTGTGATGTTGTTTTCTATGATTAGAAGAAATCGTTTAAACAGATGAATCAAAGTATATCCCAAGTAAGATATATTAACTTGGTTTTGTTAAATCAGTTAATTTTATACCCATTGGAGACAACAATGTAGTACCGTAAAAGGCTACTAATCTCTCAAAAATATTTGTTTTCCATTATGGAGTCGTAGTCTCTTTGTATCAGATAGAGTACCAACAAAAGAACACATTTGATTGTGTGTTAGGAATAAAATTCTCTCGAAATATCCTTGTCATTAGTGATTATTAATGTAACAAAATTTTAATTTATTGCTAAAATAATTTATTTATAGTTATACTTCAATAAATAATTTTTAGAAAAAGACTTAATTTAAAAGAGACTGGTTCCTCTAAATTTCATTCATAACAATACAAAAATGTCAATTATAATATTTATCGTTTTGTAACATAAGTAAGAAAACATATAAATATCACGAATTCTAGTTTTAATAATTTCACAGCAAAAAAAAAAGAATATTATTTGGAAGATGAAGACAATTGTTATGTTTTTAAGTATTATAATTATGGTTTAATCGGGTAAATTTATTCTTGGTAAGTAGAAGAATATATAAAATATTTTAGTTTTTATTTGTTTATTAATTGATTTATTGGGTGCATGTCTTGAAACTCTTTTAGGTGAAACGAATACAATGGAAAATTGTAATTTGGAAGAGAGAACCCATATTTTCAATCCAACATCATCTCCTCCAATGAATTTTCAGATAACCGATTTACTAGACCAGAATCTTAAACCCTTTGCCAGTCAAACTTCTATAGCTTATTGTCATAATTGTGTTTGTTATTTTTTTCGGAAGGACAAGCCATTGGGAGATTGTAGAAATTTTATTTATATTTGTTCTCCATATAAACTTGATTGAGCCGATACAATTGTTTTCAAATATTTCTAAATAAAACAAAATAAAAATATTTTATTTATTTCTTTAACCTTCATATGCTTTACACATGTATACTCAAGCCTGACCAATATGTTTCCAAAACTAAAGAAAACTATAAGTTTATGCCCATTAACTAAAATGTTTTAGAAAAACTAAGTTTCAACGTAACTTTCCGAGTACCTTCAATCTTGGATTGAGAGATATTTCCTATCTTCACTTGATCATGAGTTTAGACTTTTAATAGGTACCGACATCACTCTGTCAATGCAGATGCGTGTAGTAGCACATGTGTCATACCACCATTATTTGGGGTTAACTTCTACTATGTTGGCTTCTGTAACCACAACACACAAATCAGCTTCAACTAGATTTGCCTGATTTTCCCCATGGCCTCCCTACGACATTCTAAGAATCTATGTCCTTGCTTCCCATAGTAGTTACACTTTCTAACTAAGTTATTGTTCGTAGAAGGTTGCTTATTTTTAGAAGCTCGTGGGTGCTTCTTGAGCAAGCTTATTTGGTCCAGCTTTTTAGAATCTGGTCTTTCCTTTACCCTTATTCTTATACTCTGGGACATTGACATTGTGAGTATGAATTGACCCTTCTTTGTCACGTTTTAGTGAATCATTAGGAAGCCTTGTAATCAGATTTTCCAACGTCAAGGCCTTTTGCTTGTAAGCAAGATATTTTTGAAGTCTGCCTAACTTGGTGGAAATTTCTCAATGAAGCAGCTTATTGTGAAAGTTTCACAAAGCTTCATTCCTTCTTCAGTTATCTCTTGAAAGATCAATTGTAGCTCATCTCTGATAGGTCTTGAGTCTACCATCACAAATTTGAGAAATTTTCCTATGGCGAGTCTATATTGAAGGACTTGTATTTCTTTTCCAAAGCTTCCCATAGATCTTTGGAAGATTCAACTTCACTGTAAAAAATGAACAGTTGGTATTCCAGCCGGTTTTGAATGTAACGTTTTGCATAAGAAGTCGTCTTGCTTCCATGCATCAATGCTACCAAAAGCCCTTGGATCTGTCTTGTCTGCTGGTAGCATTGGTTTGACCTCAGTAAGATACCTAGCCAAATTCAGAGTAGTCATAATAAGTGCATCCTTTGCTTCCACGGTTTGAGTTTGTTCCATCAAACTTGTCAGGCATAAGTCCTTATATTGCTAGGTAGAGAGGAACTTGTGTTGGTAGCGATTAAAGTGATTGACCCTCACTGGTTGCACTGGTTGCCCCATTGATGTTTTTGTAATCATCACCATGAGTCATCATTGAATTTATTCACAAAACACATAGTATTAAGTATTGACTACTCAAATCAACAAGCGATTAAAACTTTTAAGTCCCTAAACAATGAATGTTCCCATAAATCGCATTAAGCGTTCTTAAATGTTTAAATAGTCTTCCCCAAAACTTTCCTAGATGGTGTTCTTAAACGTTATTTCAATAGTTAAGATCCTTTTTTAGATTTAGAAAAACTAGATCGTGAACATTTCCAAGACTGCCACGTATATCATTTTCTTATACAATTTGTCTAAAAGATCAAAGCGTTCTGCAGAATAGCTAAAGAGCGCTCGCAGATTGTTTCATATTGATTTATAAACGCTTATAAAATTGTTTTATAGAAATGTTGTTCGCAATATATCAATCCGATTCAAGAGATACGCATGAAGCTGATATATTCAGTTAAGATTGTAGGACCACGAAAATCCTGATTGAAAATGACGAAATAGGGCTAAATACATCAATATAAAGACAAAAACATTCATGAAATTGTTAAGGAAAAATAAAATTTATGGAGTCGAGATTTGATCCATTTCCTTAACTCAATAAATTGTCTGTAATGTATGATGGTTCTATTCGATTTTTGAATCCCATGATACAACCATGACAAGACTGTTTTGCAACCCCTGAAAACAGAATCTATGAACTATCACTACTACAAATACTCTTGAGACTTACGTGTGGTTTGCATTATGGTCCATCTCACTCCTTCTTCATAATGTTCCCACAAGGTATTGAACCTTGATAAAGGAGTGTCATATTTATACTACAAACTTTCTTTTGTCATAAGCAATGTAAAATTTTTTACTCTTGCATTTCATTTACATGCAAGATTTTTCATTTAGAGTCCAAATACATTTGAACTACATTTCTCTTCACATTTGATATGCTCTGAAAATACCTTATGAGTAACTTACTCTCTCAAATAAGAAGTTCAGTTGTAGTACTTAGGGATGGAATCCACTGAGAGCGTGGGCACACACTAGATTTATAAATTAAGCTAAACAAGTAATTAAATATCAGTAACCAATAAAGCAGTTGATTAGATGGTTGTAAGACAATATGAGAAAATAACTAGATCTAGGGTTTCAGGTAATCAATATTATAGAGATATAGAATCTCAATGCGTGTTTGATATTCTAGAACTCCAACTCTAGTGTATAGATATCCAGTTGTCGCATGTAAGTCTAATAATTATCTAAGTCCAATTTTCTAGCTATCTTCAGACTTAGTCACTCAGCCATAGACCTTGGCATGATGTTGACTGAAGAACATGTGTCGTAGAGGGCATTAAGGTGGCTCAGACCGCCAATGATACATGGTAACACAAACTTCCAATGATCACTCTTCTTCTTCTTCAATGTAGTCCTCTGCTTCAGCTTCTCTCTGATCTGGTGAAACATACGCTTAATGTCTTCTACAGTTTCTCTGCTTTCTCTAAAAAACATCGAGAGTTATGTACACAATAAGCATCATTGAATGGCATGTCCACAGGGATACTCATAATCCTCTTGAAGAAACTATCTGTCTCTTTCTCATTAGCTTCTCTTCCTATATGTTTAGGAGCCTTGTTCCTCTTTCTCCTAGAAAATGGTCCATATGTAGCCTTATCAATTATCATAGGCTCTGGTGAATCTTATCAATTAGACGAGTGTCTTAAGTCATTCAGTCGCTCTACTGCAATGGTTGAAAAACTAACTCGATAGATTACTAGTCGTTGTCGATCGACGAACATGTGTGAGTATCGATCAATTTTGACCGCTTCGAAAGATGCTACATACTCATCATGGAATGTCAATTGCTGCTCCACGTCTGGTGTCGATCGCTGTTACTCCTAGGTTGTCGACCGATGATCAGTCTTGGGACTCGAGCGACACTAGTGGGAACTGCCGAATGACATAGAACTTTCAACTTGGAAGTCCCCTTCTTGCAGTTTCTCCTCTTTCCCCACTTGCCATAAATCATCATATATCAAGGCATTCATGTGGTGTCTCTTTCCAATCTCTCCTTTACCTTTAATTGGTGCCTCTTGTCTCCTAACAGTCTTACTGGTCTGAATCACTTGTCTCCAACTTCTTCACATGGGTGGTGAGAGCTTCGAACTTATCATTCAGGTTGGCGTATACGACATCTATCTTTCCATTGAAATCCACTGTCAATTTCTGCTGACCCTCAAGAACCTTCTCAATCATACTCTCTAGTCTGCTTTCTTGAGTTGCTGGTGTGGGTTATGGTAAAAAGAAGCTCCACCTGTTCCTGGTACTGTGAACTCTGGTTGTAATTACTCCTCTGAACAGTGCCATAAGAGTTCATGTTTCCATCTTGATTCTCATACTTCTGAAAACCAGTGTTATTAATGTAGTTCACATCGTCTTCTTCGCCCTCATTGCTTGTATCAAGAACCTCTACAGCTTCTGCAAAAGTCACTCGCTTCTTGAGAAGCGTGTGAACATTGTCCAACTTGGCTTGAACTTCATCCATATGCTCCTTACCAAGTATAAAAGCTGAAATTCTCCTCTCCATGTCAGTATTTTTGGTGATATTGCTAGCTGACAAGTTCTCAATAACTCTCACTGCCTCTTCTTGATTCCTAGTAGTGAAGTTACCATTACTAGTAGTGTCTAGAGCCATCCGGTAGACCACAACGATGCCTCTGAAGAAGTTACTAAACAGTTGTACATCGTTGAATCCGTGGTGGGCACACTCTCTCTGATAAGACTTGAATCTGATCCATGGGCTCTTGAATGACTCTGTAGGCCCCTGTGTGAATGTAGAGACTTTTTTCCTAAAGTCATCAGATCGCGAATCATCAAGAAAGTTACGCATAAAGGCATTCTTGATGTCATCACAGAATGTAAGAGATCATGGTGGTAATTGCTGACAGCGTGCGGGTTAAATTTTTTGTTCTTAATAATGCAATCTATCAAATTAACATTCCGAACTACTCTTGCCAAGAGAGGTCAAATTGCAGTACTTGGGGATCGAATCCACAAAGAGCGAGGGCACACAATAGATTTATTATAACTCTAATGGTTAAGCTAGGCGGAATATAAATAGTGGTTTTAATTGTAAGTCTATCAGGAATAGGAAATTATCTAAATTACTAAAGCGAATGCAAATATGAAAAAAACGGTAGATCTGGGGTCTCAGGCAAGTGAATTATAATGGATAATATGCAGTGAATTATTAATATGTGAGAACAACAAATGTTAACTATTCCGACCCTTTCTTGTCCCAACTCCCGTATGCGGACAGAGAAGTGCACCTTCGATCGACGGCTAAGTCCTCATGTCGATCGACGCTAATCAGACAGGAAGTTTGTCTACTATGTTAATTAGACCAGTTCTCGCATGCGTCTAACAACCTAGCTCAATGGAATAAATTCTGGCACATAACCTACTCGATTAGTTGTCCATGCCTTAAGTTTAGGTTTCTAGTTAGCTATTCTAGAACGCGAACATTAAACACAATTCCAATGATTGATATTTTGGTGTCAAAATCTGTCATGGCAAAATCAACGACTAAAATCTTTCGAGAAATATTCCTTAGATAAATACGAGCCGGAAAAGTTGAAGAAAAATACGACGTATAAGCCGAGCCTATTTAAATAAAGATATCAGAACAAAACTCCAGGTAATTCATCATAGAAAAGAAATAAAAGAGCTTTTATCTAAACATGAAATTTTTTACTAAACAATCTTCCAGAAAACAGCTTTCGGAAAATATTTACGGAACGACTTGCGTAAAAAAAAATAGTTTTGAAGGTCTACGAAGCAGTCAACAAAGAGAATGAGACCGGAGGAAAGGCATCAGCACAAGCAACCACATCTCCTACTCGCCCTATGCACCTCACCCTCTTCTAACTCGCCATGAGGCAAGTAGGATCAGTCTTTTCCAACTCGCCATCAAGCGAGTAGGACCGACCACGTCCAACTCGCCATCAGGCGAGTAGTATCAGGCTCGTCCAACTCGCCATCAGGCGATTAGGACCAACCACATCCAACTCGCCATCAGGCGAATATGATCAGACTCATCCAACTCGCTATGAGGCGAGTAGGATCAGTCTTGTCCAACTCGCCATCAGGCGAGTAGGACCGACCACATCCAACTCTCCATGAGGTGAGTTGGATCATGCTCGTCCAACTCGCCATCAGGAGAGCAGGACTGACCACATCCAACTTGCCATTACGCTAGTATGATCAGACTCAACGAACTCGCCATGAGGCGAGTAGGATCAGTCTTGTCCTACTCATTGCCGCAAAATGCTTGATTGAAACCATGTCTGGAAATATGAAAGACAAACTCGCAGAACTGACTACTCCTATGGCCAACGCTTATGCAAACTCTGTACTGCTCAATAAAATCGAATACCTAGCCGTGACTTTCCGCCACAGGAAGATCCCAAAAACGAGCTTGTGATTTCTCTGTCTAAACAAAAAGGGCAACAATAAAATCTGTAAAACCCCGTAGAATTTGAGTTGATTAATCTCAGCGCGTTATGGTTCGAACAAAAGAAGTTTCCCAAAAACGTTTTAGAAAATAAAACCTGCTCTCCTCGAAGTCTCGGAGAAAATGTAACTTACTCGCTGAAATAGAAGATCAGCGAATCGAGTTACAAATTCCCCACTGTTGTATTTCTTTCTAATACTTTTTGAAGAAACGAAGTTTATCTCTATTGAATCACTCGAAACTTAAAACGGCTGTCGAGGACTAAAACGGGAGATCGTATCCCTCACTGCTAAAATGTAATCTGAAACCTAAGATATCGTAAATTCAAGCTTCGAATTTATAGTAACATATTCAGTGAATTCTCGATGATTTTCACTTAAGCTTACTTCAGCAAACAACTCAAAACTCCTTCAGATCAATCCAACGGAAACGAGAAAATTTCTGATCAAGATTAGTCACGACAATTAAGCCCATCACAGCCAGAGTTTCTGATACTAAAACCCAGAAACTAAATCGTGGAACAGCCGCAAAACGTGAATTTTCAGATAACTCGAAAACATGTTTACGAAGCAGATTTTGTAAAATTAAACTCATAACATTTTGCGGAATAACTTTCGTAAAATTAAGCTCGACAACATTTTATAAGATAGCTTTCGTAAAATTAAACTCGACAATATTTTAGGGAACATCGTTCGTAAAATTAAATGAGTTAATGTTTTATGATACAACTTTCATAGAATAAATTTAACAACATTTACAAAACGACTCTCATAAACAAAACTCCAAGCGATTCAGAAACCATCGGAAAATCAAACAAAGATCATACGAAAAGACCTCGAAGAAGGAAAGAGATGGACCGAGATCTGAGAAGTTAACTTCGCCCATCAGCCTCTGTCCATGGTCTCACTCTACTCTCTCTCCGACCTCATGGCCTATGACCTCTCACCGAAGCCCCATCATCATAAAAGTCTTCCTGATCGCCCTTGGCTATTCGTAAGTCCCAAAATACTTTCGACGAAGGGTGGACCAAAACAAAAAGAGAAAGGGGAAATGAGCAAGCAAAACGGAGAAGAGAAAAAACCGCACGTCCGAGAAACCTAAGGGAACTTAGAATCTAGGTGGATAGTCTAGCAAGCTGATTCTTAGGAGATTTTTCAGTTTTTTTCTATTGTTCCTTAGCTGTCCATGCAAAACTTTCAACGATCTAATATCTCGTAAAATCGAGAAACGATCTTCATGCATTCAATCATACTCATCTTGCTTCCTAAAGAAAGAAATAACTAGAGACACGAACGTCATCTTAAAACCGACTCATTCCTAGAACTTTTCTTAAAAGCAAGCCCATTCCAAGTCGCCAATGTTGAAACAACCAAAATCACAATCCTAATGTCGTCTTTAAATCGACCCGGATTGTCGATCATCTCAGTCCCCGAAAGGAAAAATGTACACAACCCTTTCAAAGAACCGTTCATCCGTTTTCTTTTGTAAAAGAAAAGGAGGGAGTAGGTGCGTACACTATACTCATATACTCTCATACTTCAAAAACTTTTCGCCTCAGCATCAAGAAAACAATTTTGACAAAGTAAACTCTCACGGCAACAGGCAGGAAAAACGCTTAGGCAATGCGATGCCTCAACAAAATCGTCGCAAAAGGAATTGACAATCTAAGATTCGTCTAAATGCTAGCAATGTGTCCAAACCATCACGAACATAATCTCGAGGAATATACAGCATCTCTTGTCGCAATAATGCGTTTAGAACCCTGTATCAATATCAAATTGAAACTCAACGATTAGCCAAAGTCTTGAATATCTTTTCGACTTAAAAACCGAATTCATGTAGAAGTAAAAAATTATACGAGAAATCTTCAAGCATCAAAGCATTTCGCTTAGTTTCTGTTAAACCAAGTGAGTCACGGAAAACCATCAAAAAATTGCAACAAAGAAAAATTGAAAACACAAGTAGCGGCAAGCACAACAAAGGAACGCTTTCTCCCGCTCGTGGACTAGATTTACCGCTGTTTGACCAATTTGTTCCGCCCAAGAAACCTACAAAAATGTTGTGCGACTAGAGCGTGATGAAATAACCTTCGGTAAAACTCCATGAGTGTCACCAAGCAACTTTCACCAAAGGATCGAAATCAAAATGGGAATGTTTCTCGGAAAATCTTCGGGAGCATCGCTACTTTGACATTTCAATACAATTCTCCAATCACCCATCACTTTCGTATAACTAAAAAGATTTATACAAAACAGTCTGCAAGAAAACAAGATCGGTATCATGCAAAACAACTTCAAAAGACAAAAAATAAATGAGGAAAACCTAATCCTCACTCGCAAACATCACGAGTAATTTTTGAGAAACACTCTCCATTTCATCCTATGAGAAGCCCTTCTTGTAAAACTTAAAAGAAAAATCCTTCGTATAATCAGACCAAGTCATACAAAGCAAATTTTGAAATTAAACATAACAAGTTTTACGAAGTAGTGTTTTTCATATAACAAAAAAACGAAGCCGTATGATCCGACTTTGGACGACCAATCTAAACTTTATCTTCACACTACTCTCCAACATATCTAATTCTTTAGCCTTGCGGCTCGCTGGCTTCTGCCATTCACTTCCCTCGGTTAAATCCAAACAGACAATCATCCCGCAACTGACTCCACACGGATTCTATATCAAGTCTCTTAGGCTTCATCTTCCTCGGACAAAGACAAAAAAATATCATACAACTAAAGGAAACATTGTACATAACATTCATCACGGAAACCGAAAACCAAAATAAAAAACGTTTTCTACAACCATCGGCCATCTTAACACGGAAAACTCCGGCATACTTGGCCTATCAATCTTGATAAACGTTCTTTGGCCCTCGGCCAATTACGCCTTCCAGTACAAGTCCGAACCAGAATTTGGCATCCCCTTTAGGAAAATTCTAAACTAACTTGACCTTAATGTTAAAAAGAATGTGTCATGGTCTAATCCTTGACCAGCAATGTCCTCGGCTATGCGGCTGAACACATCCTTCGTGCCAAGCGAAAAAATTTGAGCAACTACCACTCCATCCGATAACTTAAATAACTAAACGATAATCTGCGATTTTTCTAAAAATGTCAATTGGCGATTACGAAACTAATTATCGTATAACTGATAATTGAAAATTATACAATAAAGTCTTCACAACGAGACTCAGTCCTAATAACAACACGGTTAACGAAAAGATTGAACTTGTCGAAAATTTGGTCAAGTTCTATATACTCCAAAATTCACTTTAAGCCCACAATATTTTACCCATAAATGTGGCGTGTAAGAAAAAACTCGTAAGAAAGCTCCTGGAGCCATACGAAATCCTTAAAAATACAAGAAATTAATCTCGTAGAGTCGACTTTTCACAAGCACAGTGAAGGAAAATGCTTCTTCCCAGGGAAAAATCTACGCGGCCCCTTGGTCCTAATTCCTCTTTCATAAATCAAACTTCCTAACATCCAAAAGAAACAGCATTTTTGGCTGCGAACATCCGCAGACAAACCAAAATGTTTCTCCAACGCATGGTTAAGATTAAACCCTTCCAACACCGTGAAACATCTTCAAGCTCGCGAACATTTCAAGCACGAAACACGGTGAAAAAAACAATCTTCAACATCGCGAGATGTCGCATACGCTAGAAGAACCGTTTTCGAATTCCCTTCCTCGAAAGAAAAACCTTCTAAGAAGACCAAACAATCATACACACTAACATCTTCTCAAACACATATCCTTCGCGAAGAATCAAAAACGGTAATATCAACTATTATGTTTGCTTCTGATCACAACAAACTCTTAACGTCCTAAACAGACTAAGTCATCTCATAGAGATAACTCTCATACATCCGACACAAGGATAATAGCGCTATGAAGAAATCTGAAATTTTGGTCAGCACTTCTAGACGACTTAAAAATTGTCTTTGGAGAGATGCTCGATTCCTACCGGACAAGTCGTATAAGCTGAGAACCTATCGGGGACTTTAAATAGGTACGAAATCAGGTCAAAATGATATGGGAAACTTAAGCCGAAGTAGTCATCGCACCTCCTAAACCGATATTAGGCCTAGGTCTTGCAGTAAACCCAGCACACGGGTCTCTAACTTCTATAGCATGATATCAAAATGATACAAGATCCCAAAATATGTCTCTTTGTTTGTATTCCAACGTTCATGAAATTTTGAAAAAGTCATATTTTTCAATCATTCTCATCTAAACGATATACAAAGAGTTAGATATGATATGACAACTCATACTCTTCCCTCTACATTCACACGAATACAAACATGCTCTTAAAACGCGAAACACAATTCATTAGAAAGCAGTCGCAAAGTGGCAGGGATTCAAAGTCACACGCGGCCAGTCCCAAAAATCTAAATACGGCCACACTTGGCTAGAACAAACAGCCAACAAGGCTAATCTCGAGGCTGGCAATGGTCCAATATAAAATGCCATCAGAAGCAACATGCTCGATAATCCCTACACGACATATATCTAAACCGTAAAGATCTTACTAGAAAACAGATCGTAAGAATCTTAACTCCAAGACGAACTACGAAAGGCTTGATCCCTTCGACAAGGGTACGTAGGGAGCCTTTACACGATGCAGATCTTATCACATTCCACTCTTAGGAGAGTGAGCAAACAACTTTCAACAGACCTTTTTAACCATTAATTACTCCTAACTTACTTGACCTTCCTAACCACTCGCAACAACATCCTAAAAATTCTAGAGAGCTAGGGGGCTAACTATTGGGGTCAAAATCGGTCACGACGGAACCAATGTCTCAAAATTCCTGAAAAACGTTTGTTTTCTAAAAAGAGAAAACAGAAGCGCGATAAACCACAACTGGAACCTTGTTCAAATCCAAAAAGGATTGGACAGAAAATTATCGGAAAGGACAATCGAGCAACGGAACGATCAAAGAAACCGTGTCCAACCCGCCCGACGGGAAGTTGAACGGACCAAGCCCAACTCACCATCAGGCGAGTTGGAGCAGCTCGCCTAACTTGCCTGATGGCGAGTTTGAGGGTCTCCGTCCATCTCGCCTGATGGCGAGTTTGGCCAGTGACCAAATCGCCTAATGGTGACTTGGACCATCTCCGTCCAACTCGCCTGATGGCGAGTTGGATCGACCACGTCTAGTTTGCCATCAGGCGAGTTGGATCATCACCATCCGTCTTGGTCTTGACCAGTATTTTCTTCAAACCTTTACCACACAGTCTCTTGTTGTGTCTCGATTGGAGTTACCTTTGGAACTTTACGATAAAAACCACAAACACTTGTTTTCTTGTATAAGTTTAAATAAATCGTACAAAACGGCAACGTTTGATTTAACACCAAAATTTCCTCGACTATACGATTAATTTGAACTATTTTATAAAACCGGCATCATACCAAAGGGTTTATTTTGAATAAATCGTAAAAACATGTAAGCCGAAAAAGGCCCGAAAAGGTCTAAAATGCGGCTAAAAGCCCACTTACGATTTTAGACAAAACCGAGCCCAAACGCAGAAGAAGATAAATGTCAAGTTTGAAGATAAATGTGAATTTTGAAGGGATAATCATGACGATCGAAGAAAAATGGAATATTTCCACAAAGCGATAAACCTTAGGCTTTATTCTCGACAAGCTTGGTTTCTATGACTGGCACTCGGTTAGTAGACGAACTCGCCAAAACAGTTTGATCTCTTGCTCAATCTCTGTAAACTGAACTACGTTCGGCTTGATCCTCAAAAGGGGTACGTAGGCAGCCTTTCATAAGGTCCCCGAACTCAACAAAACCTTTTTCGTGTCTTTTTGTCCTTTGTCATTGAGCTGTGACTCAACTAGGTTTAATGTTTTATGTGGCTATAACTAGAAAAATCGATTACATCTCTTGCGACCAAAGATTTTAAAATCTCTTGTAAAAATCGCTATGCTATTACGAGAATTCGAAATAAAGATCTACTTTTTCTAAACTCAATTTATTGTCTATACAAATTTTCTGCGTTTATCTGGTTACTTGTCGTTGGCTCTCGCTGAGAAACTGGGCCCTCTAGGACAGTTAGTGTTTCTTGAGTTTCCTTATTTTGTGGAAATCGACAGTGCAAATTTTGGCTCCCGCAGCAGCCCCGAACTTATCGCATTCCATTCTTAGGAGAGTGACCCAACAATTTCAACTTTCAGAAAACTTGGATTTGTCAATGGACCTTTAAGCCATTGATTCCACCTAACATGTTTATCACTACCTCGCAAGAATTACACATAAAATCATACAAGCTGAGGGCTAACTGTTTGGTTCAAAATCGGTCGTGGAAAAATCAACAGCTAAAATCTTCCGAGAAATATGCATTAGATAAATATGAGACGGAAATGTCGAAGAAAAATACACTGCATAATCCGAGCCTATTTAAATAAAGATATCAGAACAAACTCTGTCTATTTCATCCTAGACAAGAAATAAAAGAGCTTTTATCCGAACATGACAAGTTTTATGAAACAATCATCCGAATAACAGCCTTAAGAAATTGTTTATGGAAAGACTTGCGTGAAACAAAAGATATAGTTCCGATGATATACGAAGCAATCAACGGAGAGAATGAGACCGGAAGCAAGTCATCAGCACAAGAAACTGCACTCTCCTACTCGCCCTCTCATACTCGCCCTATGCAACTCGACCTACCCACCGCGCCCTCTGCAACTCGACCTCTGCAAGTCACCCTCGTCTAACTCGCCATGAGACGAGTAGGGTCAGTCTTTTCAAACTCGCTATCAGGCGAGTAAGACCGACCACATCCAACTCGCCAGCGAGTAGAATCAGACCCGTCCAACTCGCCATGAGGTGACTAGGATCAGTCTTTTCCAATTCGTCATCAGGCGAGTAGAACCACCACATGAAAATCGCCATGAGGCGATTAGGATCAGGCTCACCCAACTCGTCATCAGGCGAGCAGGACCGACTATGTCCAACTCCCTATCATACAGGCAGGACCGACCACTTTCAACTTGCCATCGGGCGAGCAGGACCAACCATATCCAACTCGCCATCAGGCGAGTAGGATAAGACTCGTCCAACTCGCCATGAGGTGAGGAGAATCAGTCTTTTTCAACTAGCCATCAGGCGAGTAGGATAAGACTCGTCCAACTCGCCATGAGGTGAGGAGAATCAGTCTTTTTCAACTAGCCATCAGGCGAGTAGGACCAAATACGTCCAACTCGCCATGAGGCGAGTAGGATCAGTCTCGTCCAACTCACCATCAGGCGAGTACAACCGACCACATCCAAATCGCCATCAGGCGACCAGCTTTCCCTCTTTGGGCCCTCACTAAACTGTTTCTTGTTTCGTCTCGCTTGGAATTACCGTTGAAGCTTTACGATAAAAACCACAAAGACTTGTATTCTCTTATAAGTTCAAACTGATCGTATAAAACGGAAACAGTTGGGTTAACACCAAATTGCCTCAACTATATGATTAATTTGAACTATTTTATAAAACCGACATCGTACCAAAGGTCTTCTGTCAAAGAAATCGTAAAAATGTTTAAGTTGAAAAACGGCCCGAAAATATCTAAAACGCGGCTAAAAGCCCACTTACGATTTCAAACGAATCGAGCCCAAGGATATTATTAGGATATATCAATTATTTGCAGAAGAAGATAAATGTCAAGTTCAAAGATAAATGTGAAGTTTCAAGGGATAATCATAAAGATTGAAGAAAAATGGAATATTTTCGCAAAGCAATAAACACAATCAGTACTCTGCGAGTGGGCCGTCGATCAACAGCAAGGATACTCCATCGATCACTGGTCATGCTTGACTTTGACTCGTACTTAGCTGAATGTGAACAGCTACTAGATATCTCTTCTAAATAATCTAACAAGCTCCATGATCTCCATAATGCTCCAAAACGTACACGGGCCTGTAAAGACTCCAAAACACAATCCATACCACATAATACACTCCAAATAGGGTACAAATGATGGTCTAAAACTGGTAAATAACAAGGTATACCAACTCCTCCAGACTTAACCTTTTTCTTGTCTCAAGCAACAAAAATGTAGACTGTGAAAGAGGTTTGAAAAGCGGAGACTCACATAATGTATAAGTATACTATCACCCCTGCTATATTGCAACCACATCAAGTAATTCTAATGAAAGAGAAACTATTTATGCATTATGCTAGTATCGCAACTCGACAAATACTAATTTGACTCACCCCTCTACTGATCTCATTTCTTTGCATAAAATAAAGTGTCGGCTTTACCTTGGAAATATCGATCAAAGGACACCTGGTCTCAACTCCTGCAAATCGGCATAGTAAAAAGTCTTTCCTAACCCCTTTCTTTCTTTTCTCTCCTTTGAATATTTTTAAATCTCAAACTCAATGGACAATGATGTTGATACAATCCATCTTGCCATCTTATTTTAGTTTTTGTGGACAAATTTGTAGGCGAAAAGTGGGGTCATAGGTAATGTACCTACCCCTCGCTTCCAACAATGTGTGATCATTCCTTTGAATTAGAATAGTGGGGTCATTGGTGATGTACCTACCCCTCTGGATCTCAGGAAATCATCTCTATCTTTTATTTTTATAAATGCGGAAGAGAGAGATAGAAGGACTCAGAAATACACAGACTAGTACCTTACAAAGTTGCAGAATGAATCCGATCCGATGTATACTAAGCCCCAAAGAAAGCAAAATAGTCAGTATTAGGTTGGACATCAGCTTTGGTTCCTTCAAAATTTCTTAGTAAGTGTGTTCTAATAGCAGGATGATCCACTTTTGCATTTGTAGTAATATATGCAATCAACATGTCCAAGAGCGGTGCAATAGTGTGGTTAGTCAATAAATAAGTTCTGATCATAATCCCCTTCTTGACTCAATAATTTTTTTTTGAAAAACATAAGTAAATATGACAAATAAAAGTTCAAAATAAATGAAAACATCACCAAACTCCCCTAGACTTAAATAACATTGTCCCCAATGTTATCCCGTCCAGTTTGGTTAAGGGAAAAACTAAATCATAAGTAAAATGATGCGACCATGACAATAATCATGGACCAAAGTATGAAAATCAGGTACAAACCAGTTAGGCAACTGATCATAGCTTGGCTTAATGGGCTGTTTATGGGCCTTATCGGTTTGATCCATAAAGTTCTAGACCGAGAGAAGCTAATGGACTTGAAACAAAACATAGAGGCCTTGTTCTCATTCTTAAATCAGTGTTTGAAGTTGTTCAAGAAAGGCCCAACAAGAAACTATATGTCATGGTCGAATAATATATCAATCTGACGGCAATTCTTTGAGCGTCGACCATGCGAAAGGACGAGACCAGCCGAAGAGTTTTTCGACCACAACTTTCAAAATTTGGTCAAGTTTTTGGTCTTTGGTCAAGTCCAACATATTTATCTAGTTTGTATTTCCTAGAATAAGTTTAGACCTTTGGTCTAACCCATAGCCTATTATATAAAGGCTAGATATTGTATTGTTTTGTTCATTCAACATTTTTAATCAAAAACCTTTCTTTTTTATTCTTTTTGAATCATTTGTCTTTATCGAACATCGTAGCTTCTAAGTCGTCGGAGTGATTCATATCTTCGGGCTTAGAGTTGGAACAAGGTTCTTCCGCAGCCCTTGTGCTACCATTCGATCCACGTCCCTTGATCGTTTGTGCTTTATAGCTCATTCGGTGCAAGGCTTATCCAATCTTTCAACCTTAGAGTGATCCTTCAATTTTGGGCGTATCAAGTGGTATGCCCTCACCTTGAAAGTAAAACTCGGCTTATGGTTTCACGACTTGAAAATACTACTTCATGTTATTGATGGTTGTTGATGGTCTTCGATGAAACGTGTTCCATAACTCTTCTTATACCTTCCTTGCACGTGATGGAGAATTAACTCCCAAGAGTAAGTTGGTTGGTGATTCACTACACACATGCAAATATACATGCAAGGGCACGATAAGAGTTTGTGTTACACAGGTTACTTGCAGCACAAGAAATAAAGAAGGGACCACTTATCTATCACGGCTTGGAATCACGATAATGGATCTTACACTCCAACGACATGGCTTCCATCTATGGTGTCTAACAGTTCATGGCGGTGTGAATCGGTGGTCGGCGGTGGCTCCGGCTTGGCTCGTTTCTTCCTCACGTTACGTCTTACACTTACCAGCTCAAAAATATGTCAATCATAAAACAATGAGATTAGCCCGTGTCTCAGCCGTGACGAGGTGTCTCTAGGGTCACGAGCTATGGGAATGAGATTACGGTGGTGATCCTCTGATGACGGCTATGACGAACGGTGGTGTTGTGATGGTAACATCAATGATCACGGTATGTCTCTCCGGTGGGCTGTGATGACTCAAGGCGTTGAGCCTTGGTGGTTGGTGATAAAATGTGATGGCTCACGGTGGTCACCGATGGTGATTATAATTATGATCTGATGACATAGAAAACATAATTGAGGAAGCATGGCTGGTCGTGACCGAATGCAACAGATCCATTTTCACTTTCTCATCTCTTCTTGGTCACGTTCTCAACGGCATGAATCACAACAACGATGGCTCCTCCAGTGATAGATGACACTTTGATTTGAGAAGCAGAGGTGGCTGGTGATGAGAAGCCTCGAGAGTTATAGAATAAAAAAGATGACGGCTAGGTTAATATGAGGAAGGAGATGCATACGGGTTTATATATTGCTTTGGTTTTTTTTTTTAATTAGTTTGGTCTGGCCCAATTAAATAATTAAACCAATTTCAATACTGGTTTAGTGATAACCGGGTCGTTACAAAGTTATCCCACTTTTAACCGAAGTGATTTCAGTTTACCCTGTTTGGAGATTTGACATTTTCTTCTTGATTCTAATCAAAACAAGAATGAATAAAGATGTAAGAAGCTTGATTTGGACTCATAAATCAGTGCAGAATCATCCTGAAGTTTAATCAATATAATTGGAGTTATTATGAAGAAGTTATCCCACTTTTAACCGAAGTGATCCTAGTTTGCCCTGTTTTGAGATTTGGCAATTTCTTCTTGATACTAATAAAACCAGAATGAATCACGATGTAAGAAGCTTGATTTGGACTCATAAATCAGTGTAGAATCACCCTGAAGTTGAATCAAGATCATAGGAGTTATGATGAAGAAGTTATCCCACTTTTAACCGAAGTGATTCCAGTTTGCCCTGTTTGGAGATTTGGCAATTTATTCTTGATACTAATAAAACCAGAATGAATCACGATGTAAGAAGCTTGATTTGGACTCATAAATCAGTTTATAATCACCCTGGATTTGAATCAAGATCATAGGAGTTATGATGAAGAAGTTATCCCACTTTTAACCGAAGTGACTCCAGTTTACCCTGTTTGGAGATTTGGCAATTTCTTCTTGATTCTAATCAAACCAGAAAGAATCAAGATGTAAGAAGCTTGATTTGGACTCATAAATCAATGTAGAATCATCCTGAAGTTGAATCAAAATCATTGGAGTAATGATGAAGAAGTTATCCCACTTTTAACCGAAGTGATTCAGTTTCCATGTTTGGAGATTTGGCAATTTCTTCTTGATTCTAATTAAAACAAGAATGAATAAAGATGTAAGAAGCTTGATTTGGACTCATAAATCAGTGCAAAATCATCCTGAAGTTGAATCAATATCATTGGACTTATGATGAAGAAGTTATCCCACTTTTAACCGAAGTGATTCCAGTTTGCCCTGTTTGGAGATTTGGCAATTTATTCTTGATACTAATAAAACCAGAATGAATCACGATGTAAGAAGCTTTATTTGGACTCATAAATCAGTTTAGAATCACCCTGAATTTGAATCAAGATCATAGGAGTTACGATGAAGAAGTTATCCCACTTTTTACCGAAGTGACTCCAGTTTATCCTGTTTGGAGATTTGGCAATTTCTTCTTGATTCTAATCAAACCAGAAAGAATCAAGATGTAAGAAGCTTGATTTGGACTCATAAATCAGTGTAGAATCATCCTGAAGTTGAATCAATATTATTGGAGTTATGATGAAGAAGTTATCCCACTTTTAACCGAAGTGATCCCAGTTTGCCCTGTTTTGAGATTTGGCAATTTATTCTTGATACTAATAAAACCAGAATGAATCACGATGTAAGAAGCTTGATTTGGACTCATAAATCAGTTTAGAATCACCCTGGATTTGAATCAAGATCATAGGAGTTATGATGAAGAAGTTATCCCACTTTTAACCGAAGTGACTCCAGTTTACCCTGTTTGGAGATTTGGCAATTTCTTCTTGATTCTAATCAAACCAGAAAGAATCAAGATGTAAGAAGCTTGATTTGGACTCATAAATCAGTGTAGAATCATCCTGAAGTTGAATCAAAATCATTGGAGTAATGATGAAGAAGTTATCCCACTTTTAACCGAAGTGATTCCAGTTTCCATGTTTGGAGATTTGGCAATTTCTTCTTGATTCTAATCAAAACAAGAATGAATAAAGATGTAAGAAGCTTGATTTGGACTCATAAATCAGTGCAAAATCATCCTGAAG
This sequence comes from Moricandia moricandioides, assembly GCA_905132885.1. Classification (NCBI taxonomy): domain Eukaryota; kingdom Viridiplantae; phylum Streptophyta; class Magnoliopsida; order Brassicales; family Brassicaceae; genus Moricandia; species Moricandia moricandioides. The sequence goes on from CAJHQQ010002734.1 coordinate 23,331, forward strand.
TTGAATCAATATCATTGGACTTATGATGAAGAAGTTATCCCACTTTTAACCTAAGTGATTCCAGTTTGCCCTGTTTGGAGATTTGACAATTTATTCTTGATACTAATAAAACCAGAATGAATCACGATGTAAGAACCTTGATTTGGACTCATAAATCAGTTTAGAATCACCCTGAATTTGAATCAAGATCATAGGAGTTATGATGAAGAAGTTATCCCACTTTTTACCGAAGTGACTCCAGTTTACCCTGTTTGGAGATTTGGCAATTTCTTCTTCATTCTAATCAAACCAGAAAGAATCAAGATGTAAGAAGCTTGATTTGGACTCATAAATCAGTGTAGAATCATCCTGAAGTTGAATCAATATTATTGGAGTTATGATGAAGAAGTTATCCCACTTTTAACCGAAGTGATCCCAGTTTGCCCTGTTTTGAGATTTGGCAATTTCTTCTTGATACTAATAAAACCAGAATGAATCACGATGTAAAAAGCTTGATTTGGACTCATTAATCAGTGTAGAATCACCCTGAAGTTGAATCAAGATCATAGGAGTTATGATGAAGAAGTTATCTCACTTTTAACCGAAGTAATTCCAGTTTACCCTGTTTGGAGATTTGACAATTTCTTCTTGAAACAAATAAAACCAGAATGAATCACAATGTAAGAAGCTGGATTTGGACTCATAAATCAGTTTATAATCACCCTGAATTTGAATCAAGATCATAGGAGTTATGATGAAGAAGTTATCCCACTTTTTACCGAAGTGACTCTAGTTTACCATGTTTGGAGATTTGGCAAGTTCTTCTTGATTCTAATCAAACCAGAAAGAATCAAAATGTAAGAAGCTTGATTTGGACTCATAAATCAGTGTAGAATCATCCTGAATTTGAATCAATATCATTGGAGTTATGATGAAGAAGTTATCCCACTTTTAACCGAAGTGATCTTAGTTCGTCCTGTTTTGAGATTTGGCAAGTTCTTCTTGATTCTAATTAAAACCAGAATGAATCAAGATCTAAGAAGATTGGTTTGGACTCATAAATCAGTTCAGAATCATCCTGAAGTTGAATCACTATCATTGGTGTTATGATGAAGAAGTTATCCCACTTTTAACCGAAGTGATTCCAGTTTACCCTGTTTGGAGATTTGGCATTTTCTTCTTGATTCTAATCAAAACAAGAATGAATAAAGATGTAAGAAGCTTGATTTGGACTCATAAATCAGTGCAGAATCATCCTGAAGTTAAATTAATATCATTGGAGTTATTATGAAGAAGTTATCCCACTTTTAACCGAAGTGATCCTAGTTTGCCCTGTTTTGAGATTTGGCAATTTCTTCTTGATACTAATAAAACCAGAATGAATCACGATGTAAGAAGCTTGATTTGGACTCATAAATCAGTGTAGAATCACCCTGAAGTTGAATCAAGATCATAGGAGTTATGATGAAGAAGTTATCCCACTTTTAACCGAAGTGATTCCAGTTTGCCCTGTTTGGAGATTTGGCAATTTATTCTTGATACTAATAAAACCAGAATGAATCACGATGTAAGAAGCTTGATTTGGACTCATAAATCAGTTTAGAATCACCCTGGATTTGAATCAAGATCATAGGAGTTATGATGAAGAAGTTATCCCACTTTTAAACGAAGTGACTCCAGTTTACCCTGTTTCGAGATTTGGCAATTTCTTCTTGATTCTAATCAAACCAGAAAGAATCAAGATGTAAGAAGCTTGATTTGGACTCATAAATCAGTGTAGAATCATCCTGAAGTTGAATCAAAATCATTGGAGTAATGATGAAGAAGTTATCCCACTTTTAACCGAAGTGATCCCAGTTTGCCCTGTTTTGAGATTTGGCAATTTCTTCTTGATACTAATAAAAACAGAATGAATCACGATGTAAGAAGCTTGATTTGGACTCATTAATCAGTCACCCTGAAGTTGAATCAAGATCATAGGAGTTATGATGAAGAAGTTATCTCACTTTTAACCGAAGTGATTCCAGTTTACCCTGTTTGGAGATTTGGAAATTTCTTCTTAATTCTAATCAAAAAAATAATGAATAAAGATGTAAGAAGCTTGATTTGGACTCATAAATCAGTTTAGAATGACCCTGAATTTGAATCAAGATCATAGGAGTTATGATGAAGAAGTTATCAAACTTTTAACCGAAGTGATTCCAGATTGCCCAGTTTGGAGAGTTTGCAATTTCTTCTTGATTCTAATCAAACCATAATGAATCAAGATTTAAGAATCTTTATTTGGACTCATATATCAGTGTAGAATCATCCTGAAGTTGAATCAAGATCATAAGAGTTATGATGAAGAAGTTATCCCACTTTTAACCTTAGTGATTCCAGTTTAACCTGTTTGGAGATTTTGCAATTTTTTCTTTAAAAAAATAAAAACAGAATGAATCACGATGTAAGAAGCTTGATTAGGACTCATAAATCAGTTTAGAATCACCCTGAATTTGAATCAAGATCATAGGAGTTATGATGAAGAAGTTATCCCACTTTTAACCGAAGTGACTCTAGTTTACCCTGTTTGGAGATTTGGCAAGTTCTTCTTGATTCTAATCAAACCAGAAAGAATCAAGATGTAAGAAGCTTGATTTGGACTCATAAATCAGTGTAGAATCACCCTGAAGTTGAATCAAGATCATAGGAGTTATGATGAAGAAGTTAAACCACTTTTAACCTTAGTGATTCCAGTTTACCCTGTTAGGAGATTTGGCAATTTCTTCTTGAAACAAATAAAACCAGAATGAATCACGATGTAAGAAGCTTGATTTGGACTCATAAATCAGTTTAGAATGACCCTGAATTTGAATCAAGATCATAGGAGTTATGATGAAGAAGTTATCAAACTTTTAACCGAAGTGACTCTAGTTTACCCTGTTTGGAGATTTGGCAATTTCTTCTTGAATCTAATCAAACCAGAATGAAAAAGATCTAAGAAGATTGGTTTGAACTCATAAATCAGTGTAGAATCATCCTGAAGTTGAATCAATATCATTGGAGTTATGATGAAGAAGTTATCCCACTTTTAACCGAAGTGATCCCAGTTTGCCCTGTTTTGAGATTTGACAATTTCTTCTTGATACTAATAAAACCAGAATGAATCACGATGTAAGAAGCTTTATTTGGACTCATAAATCAGTGTAGAATCACCCTGAAGTTGAATCAAGATCATAGGAGTTATGATGAAGAAGTTATCCCACTTTTTACCGAAGTGATTCCAGTTTGTCCTGTTTGGAGAGTTTGCAATTTCTTCTTGATTCTTATCAAACCATAATGAATCAAGATTTAAGAATCTTTATTTGGACTCATATATCAGTGTAGAATCATCCTGAAGTTGAATCAATATCATTGTAGTTATGATGAAGAAGTTATCCCACTTTTAACCGAAGTGATTCCAGTTTCCTTGTTTGGAGATTTGGCAATTTCTTCTTGATTCTAATTAAAACCAGAATGAATCAAGAACTAAGAAGATTGGTTTGGACTCATAAATCAGTTCAGAATTATCCTGAAGTTGAATCACTATCATTGGAGTTATGATGAAGAAGTTATCCCACTTTTAACCGAAGTGATTCCAGTTTACCCTGTTTGGAGATTTGGCAATTTCTTCTTGATTCTAATCAAAACAAGAATGAATAAAGATGTAAGAAGCTTGATTTGGACTCATAAATCAGTGCAGAAGCATCCTGAAGTTGAATCAATATCATTGGACTTATGATGAAGAAGTTATCCCACTTTTAACCGAAGTGATTCCAGTTTGCCATGTTTGGAGAATTGACAATTTATTCTCGATACTAATAAAACCAGAATGAATCACGATGTAAGAAGATTGATTTGGACTCATTAATCAGTTTAGAATCACCCTGAATTTGAATCAAGATCATTGGAGTTATGATGAAGAAGTTATCCAACTTTTAACCGAAGTGATCCCAGTTTGTCATGTTTGGAGAGTTTGTAATTTCTTCTTGATTCTAATCAAACCATAATGAATCAAGATGTAAGAATCTTGATTTGGACTCATATATCAGTGTAGAATCATCCTGAAGTTGAATCAATATCATTGGAGTTATGATGAAGAAGTTATCCCACTTTTAACCGAAGTTATTCCAGTTTACCCTGTTTGGAGATTTGGCAATTTCTTCTTGATTCTAATCAAAACAAGAATGAACAAAGATGTAAGAAGCTTGATTTGGACTCATAAATCAGTGCAGAATCATCCTGAAGTTGAATCAATATCATTGGACTTATGATGAAGAAGTTATCCCACTTTTAACCGAAGTGACTCTCGTTTCCCTTGTTTGGAGATTTGGTAATTTCTTCTTGATTCTAATTAAAACCAGAATGAATCAATATCTAAGAAGATTGATTTGGACTCATAAATCAGTTCAGAATCATCCTGAAGTTGAATCACTATCATTGGTGTTATGATGAAGAAGTTATCCCACTTTTAACCGAAGTGATTCCAGTTTGCCCTGTTTGGAGATTTGACAATTTATTCTTGATACTAATAAAACCAGAATGAATCACGATGTAAGAAGCTTGATTTGGACTCATAAATCAGTTTAGAATCACCCTGAATTTGAATCAAGATCATAGGAGTTATGATGAAGAAGTTATCCCACTTTTTACCGAAGTGACTCCAGTTTACCATGTTTGGAGATTTGGCAATTTCTTCTTCATTCTAATCAAACCAGAAAGAATGAAGATGTAAGAAGCTTGATTTGGACTCATAAATCAGTGTAGAATCATCCTGAAGTTGAATCAATATCATTGGAGTTATGATGAAGAAGTTATCCCACTTTTAACCGAAGTGATCCCAGTTTGCCCTGTTTTGAGATTTGGCAATTTCTTCTTGATACTAATAAAACCAGAATGAATCACGATGTAAGAAGCTTGATTTGGACTCATTAATCAGTGTAGAATCACCCTGAAGTTGAATCAAGATCATAGGAATTATGATGAAGAAGTTATCCCACTTTTAACCGAAGTGATTCCAGTTTACCCTGTTTGGAGATTTGGCAATTTCTTATTGAAACAAATAAAAACAGAATGAATCACGATGTAAGATGCTTGATTTGGACTCATTAATCAGTTTATAATCACCCTGAATTTGAATCAAGATCATAGGAGTTATGATGAAGAAGTTATCCCACTCTTAACCGAAGTGACTCTAGTTTACCCTGTTTGGAGATTTGGCAAGTTCTTCTTGATTCTAATCAAACCAGAAAGAATCAAGATGTAAGAAGCTTGATTTGGACTCATAAATCAGTTTAAAATCATCCTGAAGTTTAATAAATATCATTGGAGTTATGATGAAGAAGTTATCCCACTTGTAACCGAAGTGATCCTAGTTTGCCCTGTTTTGAGATTTGGCAATTTCTTCTTGATACTAATAAAACCAGAATGAATCACGATGTAAGAAGCTTGATTTGGACTCATAAATCAGTGTAGAATCACCCTGAAGTTGAATCAAGATTATAGGAGTTATGATGAAGAAGTTTGTGACAGCCCTCCCCGTGAGACCCAGCTGGCGCTGCAGTGCATCGACCCTAACCCCTCCCCTGTGATACAACCTGCCCGAAATCACCTATAGGCCTCGGCTCACAGGTGGGTTATTGGTGCGCTTGGCGCTACTCGAACCCAAGACCTCACCCTTTAACAGCACTCCTACAGAGAAGCTGTCACCAATTGATCTGCAGATCAATTGGTGACAACTTCTCTGTGGGAGAGTTGTTAAAGGGTGAGGTCCTGGGTTCGAACCTCACCAATAACCCACCTGTGAGCCGAGGCCTAGGGGTGATTTCGGGCAGGTTGTATCACAGGGGAGGGGTTAGGGTCGATGCGCTGCAGCGCCAGCTGGGTCCCACGAGGAGAGCTGTCACAAAATCATTTTTAAATTTAGAAACATAAATAAAATATACACAAGGTAAATCATTTTTTACATTTAATAAACAGAATAATTCATATCGAAAATTTGTATAAAACTGAATGAAAACCGATATAAAATACGACTATCCCCAAAACACCAAACTGTCCAGCTATCCGACTACTCGTCATTCTCACCTGAAAGGGGAAGAAAGAGGGGTGAGCAACAGGGGAGTCACTCAGTGAGGTATGGGATGCTAGACACGCAAACCACTGACTAAATAAATAGAAATCCCACTATGGAAGTTTAACTCTAGCATTAACAAACACGACACCTTAAGCATCACACAGAACATACAATGCGCTGATAGTGCATAACTAGCTCATACACCCCGCATTCTCCTCATACGTATATACGACATCATAATAAGCGTCGCTAGCCCAGACATCTCTGGACCCCCGCCCGTAACCAATAAGCGTCGAATGCAAACGTCTTTGCACCACGCCCCACACAAATATGCGTCGATAGCCCAAACGTCTCTGAGCCCCCGCCCTCAATATGCGTTAATAGCCCGGATGTCTCCGAACCCCCGCCCTCATAAGCGTTGGTAATCCAGATCTCTCTGAACAGCCGCCCTCATAAGTGTTGCTAATCCAGATCTCTCTGAACAGCCGCCCTCCACACATAGTCCCTACTCATATCTACGTATACGTATATATATATATATATATATATATATATATATATATATATATATATATATATATAACATCATTTAACATCACTCAATCCATAACAAGTTGAATCCTCTAGACCCCTAATTCCGGTTTACATTGAATACTAACTATCACACAAGACTCGATCAATCAGACGGAACATGTTTCGAAACTAAACAACGATAGAAAGAATTCTACACTAGCAACGGGATTTACGGAATAGACCCTCACCTTTGCCACTGGCTGTCAACGGAAGATGGTCAACTGCAACACAAGAGAATCAATGACTTAGACTCAGAGTTTTAGGAAATAAAGTTCCAAAAATGGAAACTTTCCTAAAGTGGAAACTTACCTAAAACAATAATTTCCTAAAATAGCAATTTTCCTAAAATAACAACTTTCCTAAAATAAAAACTATCCTAAAATGGCAAGTTTCCTAAACTGGATACTTTCCTAAATAGATTTCTACGACTAGAAATATGAAGGCGGCAACTTACCAGAAAACTCGCCGAAAGCTCGTCCGGAAATCCCGCCGGGAGCCTGTCGGAAATCACACCCAAAAAAATTAACTAATGACTTGTCGTCCGATATTCCAACAACAACTCGTCACACGCAAAGAAAATACTTTGACTTGATCAGAAATGGAGAAAAGAGGTGGAGTTTCTTATATAAGAGAAGGGAAAGGAGGAAGAAAACTTAAACTTCCAATGTGGGACAAAGTTAAAAAGAGGTTGTTGGGTTTTTAATTAAAAAAAAAACAAATGGGCCTGACCCTAAGATCAGGGTCGTTACATGGAATCACTTCGGTTAAAAGTGGGATAACTTCTTCATCATAACTCCTATGATCTTGATTCAACTTCAGGGTGATTCTAAACTGATTAATGAGTCCAAATAAAGCTTCTTAAATCGTTATTCATTCTGGTTTGATTAGTATCAAGAATAAATTGCCAAATCTCCAAACAGGGCAAACTGGAATCACTTCGGTTAAAAGTGGGATAACTTCTTCATCATAACTCCTATGATATTGATTCAACTTCAGGGTGATTCTACACTGATTTATGAGTATAAATCAAGCTTCTTACATCGTGATTCATTTTGGTTTGATTAGAATCAAGAAGAAATTGCCAAATCTCCAAACAGGGTAAACTGGAATCACTTCGGTTAAAAGTGGGATAACTTCTTCATCATAACACCTATGATCTTGATCTAACTTAAGGGAGATTCTACACTAATTTATGAGTCCAAATCAAGCTTCTTACCTCGTGATTCATTCTGTTTTTATTAGTATCAAGAAGAAATTGCCAAATCTAAAAACAGGGCAAACTGGGATCACTTCGGTTAAAAGTGGGATAATTTTTCATCATAACTCCAATGATATTGATTCAACTTCAGGATGATTATAAACTGATTAATGAGTCCAAATCAAGCTTCTTATGCTTGATTCATTATGGTTTGATTAGAATCAAGAAGAAATTACCAAATCTCCAAACAGGGTAAACTGGAGTCACTTCGGTTAAAAGTGGGATAACTTCTTCATCATAACTCCTATGATCTTGATTCAAATTCAGGGTGATTCTAAACTGATTTATGAGTCCAAATAAAGCTTCTTATATCGTGATTCATTCTGGTTTTATTTGTATCATGAAGAAATTGCCAAATCTCCAAACAAGGTAAACTGGAATCACTTCGGTTAAAAGTGGGATAACTTCTTCATCATAACGCCTATGATCTTGATTCCAATTCAGGGTGATTCTAAACTGATTTATGAGTCCAAATAAATCTACTTACATCGTGATTCATTCTTCTTTTATTTGTATCAAGAAGAAATTGCCAAATCTCCAAACAGGGTAAACTGGAATCACTTCGGTTAAAAGTGGGATAACTTCTTCATCATAACTCCTATGATCTTGATTCAAATTCAGGGTGATTCTAAACTGATTTATGAGTCCGAACAAAGCTTCTTACATCGTGATTTATTCTGGTTTTATTTATATCAAGAAGAAATTGTCAGCTCTCCAAATAGGGCAAACTGGAATCACTTAGGTTAAAAGTTGGATAACTTCTTCATCATAACTCCTATGATCTTGATTCAACTTCAGGGTGATTCAACTTCAGGGTGATTATACACTGATTTATGAGTACAAATCAAGCTTCTTACATTGTGATTCGTTCTAGTTTTATTAGTATCAAGAAGAAATTGTCAAATCTCCAAACAGGTAAACTGGATTCACTTCGGTTAAAAGTGGGATAACATCTTCATCATAACTCCTATGATATTGATTCAAATTCAGGGTGATTATCCACTTATTTATGAGTCCAAATAAAGCTTCTTACATCTTGATTCATTATGGTTTGATTAGAATCAAGAAGAAATTGCCAAATCTCCAAACAGGGCAAACTGGAATCACTTCGGTTAAAAGTGGGATAACTTCTTCATCATAACTCCTATAATATTGATTCAACTTCAGGGTGATTCTACACTGATTTATGAGTATAAATCAAGCTTCTTAAATTGTGATTCATTCTGGTTTGATTAGAATCAAGAAGAAGTTGCCAAATCTCCAAACAAGGTAAACTGGAATCACTTCGGTTAAAAGTGGGATAACTTCTTCATCATAAGTCTTATGATCTTGATTCAACTTCAGGATGATTCTACTCTAATTTATGAGTCCAAATCAAGCTTCTTACATCGTGATTCATTCTGGTTTTATTAGTATCAAGAAGAAATTGCCAAATCTCAAAATAGGGCAAACTGGGATCACTTCGGTTAAAAGTGGGATAACTTCTTCATCATAACTCCAATGATATTGATTCAACTTCAGGATGATTCTACACTGATTTATGAGTATAAATAAAGCTTCTTGCATCTTGATTCATTCTGGTTTGATTAGAATCAAGAAGAAATTGTCAAATCTCCAAACAGGGTAAACTGGAGTCACTTCGGTTAAAAGAGGGATTACTGCTTCATCATAACTCATATGATCTTGATTCAAATTCAGGGTGATTCTACACTGATTTATGAGTCCAAATCAAGCTTCTTACATCGTGATTCGTTCTGGTTTTATTAGTATCAAGAAGAAATTGTCAAATCTCCAAACAGGATAAACTGGTATCACTTCGGTTAAAAGTGGAATAACTTCTTCATCATAAGTCCAATGATATTGATTCAATTTCAGGGTGATTCTACAATAAATTATGAGTCCAAATCAAGCTTCTTACATAGTGATACATTCTGGTTTTATTAGTATCAAGAAGAAATTGCCAAATCTCAAAACAGGGCAAACTGGAATCACTTCGGTTAAAAGTGGGATAACTTCTTCATCATAACTCCAATGATATTGATTCAACTTCAGGATGATTCTAAAATGATTTATGAGTCCAAATAAAGCTTCTTACATCTTGATTCATTATGGTTTTATTAGAATCAAGAAGAAATTGCCAAATCTCCAAACAGGGTAAACTGGAGTCACTTAGGTTAAAAGTGGGATAACTTCTTCATCATAACTCCAATGATATTGATTCAACTTCAGGATGATTTTACACTGATATATGAGTCCAAATCAAGCTTCTTACATCTTGATTCATTCTGGTTTGATTAGAATCAAGAAGAAATTGCCAAATCTCCAAACATGGTAAACTGGAGTCACTTCGGTTAAAAGTGGGATAACTTCTTCATCATAACTAGTATGATATTGATTCAAATTCAGGGTGATTTTAAACTGATTTATGAGTACAAATAAAGCTTCTTTCATCGTGATTCATTCTGGTTTTATTTGTATCAAGAAGAAATTGACAAATCTCCAAACAAGGTAAACTGGAATCACTTCGGTTAAAAGTGGGATAACTTCTTCATCATAACTCTTATGATCTTGATTCAACTTCAAGGTGATTCTGCACTGATTTATGAGTCCAAATCAAGCTTCTTACATCGTGATTCATTCTGGTTTGATTAGAATCAAGAAGAAATTGCCAAATCTCCAAACAGGGAAACTGGAATCACTTCGGTTAAAAGTGGGATAACTTCTTCATCATAACTCCAATGATATTGATTCAACTTCAGGGTGATTCTACACTAAATTATGAGTCCAAATCTTGCTTCTTACTGAAATCTTGAGAGAAACTTGAGTATAGACAGAAGATAGAGTGAAGAATGGAGAGAATAGAGAGACTAGACAAGAAAGTAAAGAGAGATCCGGGTAGACTTTAAGAAACCATTAGAGAGAGTTTAGAGAGATAAACGAGAGAGAGAGACTGAAATACTCGTTATGATTGATGATAAGCAAGGTTTACAATATATAGAGGAAGATTAGGATAAGGTTCAACGTAAACAAAGACCAAAGCATGTGTAGTCAAGCCGGGGAGGAGCGTCTATTTGAAATGCTTGGACCAGAAGCTCCACACGCTTGATGCCAAAGGCATCTTGACCAGATGCTCTTCCTTTCCAGCCATGAGCCAGCCTGTCAGACGCGCCTCTCTTATCCCTTTGGTCAAGCTTTCCCGCGTGGTAAGTAGTAAGAGTAACTCTTGGTCGAGTTACTTGTTCCCCGGGTAACTTAACCTTCAAGGTGAGTTTGGGTGTACGGCCATTGTACGGCCTTTTGTACGGCCACTTGTACGGACACCCCAAACTCAATTCCTCCCAAATCCTCTATGCTTCCTCTATCATTTAACCAGCTTATTCAACACTCCCCCTCAAGCTTGACTATGGAAACCAGTCAAGCTTGGATGCCATGAGATCTTCCTCATTAAAAACCTTATCAAAGAAAACCCTCCTTAGGGATAAAACCTTGACAAGGAAAAGAGTAAAGACCTCATGACAAAGGGGATCAGCTCCTTCTGGTGAGATCAATGAGTCCTAACCTCGTGTGAATGGACTCAATAGTCTTCTGTCTAGCTGCCTTGGTGAACACATCTGCTAGTTGATCATCACTCCTTGTGTAGCAAGGTAAGATATCTCCGGATACAATCATTTGCCTCACCTTATGGCAATCCACTTCAATATGCTTTGTTCTTTCATGGAACACCGAGTTGGAGGCAATGTGGATGGCTGCTTGGTTGTCACAATGCATGGTCATAGGTGTGTCTTGATCAACCCCCAAGTGCTTCAGTATGCCCTTCATCCATATCAACTCATTTGTCAGCTTCAGCATGGCTCTATATTCAGCTTCTGCGCTTGAGCATGACACCACCTTCTGCTTCTTGCTCTTCCAAGTGACCAGATTCCCTCCAATGAATGTGCAATAACCAGTTGTGGACTTCCTATCCATCCTATCTCCAGCCCAATCAGCATCACAATACCCTACCACTTCAGTGCTCTTGTTGCAACCCATCCATACTCCTTGATTGATTGATCCATTCAGGTACATGAGTAATCTATTCACCATGTTCCAGTGATGCTCCTTTGGGGCTTGCATATGTTGACTCACCTGATTCACAGCAAAGCATATATCAGGTCTTGTTATGGTTAAGTAAATCAACTTACCAACAAGCTTTCTATAAAGCTTGGCATCTTGAAATGGTGGACTGTCTTCAATCTCCCCCTCACGTGGAACTTTATATCCATCTTCAAGAGGAGTTCTAGATGTCTTCCCTCCATACATCCCTGCATCTTTCAAAAGATCAAGTGTATACTTTCTTTGGGACAGAAATAAACCTTCCTTAGACCTACATAACTCAATTCCAAGAAAGTATTTCATCTCCCCCAAATCTTTAATTTCAAAGACAGATTTTAGATAGTCTTTAGTAGATTGTATACCTGCCTTATCACTTCCAGTAATGATGATATCATCAACATATACTAGAAGGACAACTATACCTGAGGATGTAGTGAGTGTGAAGAGGGTGTGATCGAGTTCAGACCTTTTGAAGCCTCTTCCATTCAAGGTGGTGCTGAGTTTGTTGTACCAAGCTCTTGGTGACTGCTTAAGACCATATATAGCTTTCTTCAACCTTAGAACGTTTCCTTTCTTCACCAAATGTTCCAAACCAGGTGGAGGATACATATAGACTTCATCTTCAAGTTCTCCTTGTAGGAATGCATTCTTCACATCCATTTGCCAAAGACCCCATTCCAGATTCACTGCTACTGACAATACTATTCTAATGGTGTGGAGCTTTGCAACTGGAGCAAAAGTATCTAGGTAGTCTTCACCATAAGTCTGAGTAAATCCTCTAGCAACCAATCTGGTCTTCTTTCTATCTACCTTCCCATTTGCTAGGTACTTGATTGTGAAGATCCATCTACTAGACACTGCCTTCTTCCCTCTTGGTAGCTCACTCTCATACCAAGTATCATTCTTAACCATTGCATCAGCCTCAGCTCCTACTGATTCCTTCCACTCCTTATCCTTGATTGCCTCCTCATAGGATGCTGGAACATAACTCTCATCCAGACTTGTCATAAAGGCACAGTGATCTTTAGGATAGAATGCTAGAGAGCAAGATACTTGAGATGGATGTTCCACAGCCTGCGCATTGTAATATACTCTGGTGTTTATCCAGTTTGATGGAGGGTTTCTCACTCTTGTACTCCTCCTCAGTGGTTGAACCGCAGGTTGAGGTTGTTCTACCTCTCCTTCTTCATGCTCATCTTGCTCATCTCCTCCTTCTTCCTCCACATTTCCTTGATCCACATCTTGATCATGAATGCCTGATCCTTCCTCATCTTGATCATGATCAGTTTCAATTCCATTCCCCCCCCTCATGATCAAGGTGGGGAGCTTGATTTCCTTCAGTGGTGGGGGGACCTTGATGATGTCCTCCTCCAGGTTGTTGATCTTGAGACATGTTAATTCCAAGACTCTCCAGGATAATCCTCAAATTAGATGCCTTGTCAGTAGCTAAGTCTTTCAACTCTGTCTGGTTCTTCTCTTCATAGAAACCTCTATCCTCCACAAACTTCACATCCCTTGACACCAGAACTCTTCTTGTTATTGGATCATAACACTTGTACCCCTTTTGAGTTGGCGAGTACCCTATGAACATCCCTTTTGTGCTCTTTGCTTCCAACTTGTTCCTTAGCTCTCCTGGTTTGAGAACAAAACAAAGGCAACCAAAGACCCGGAGATGGTCTAGGGTTGGTCTATGCTTGTTCAAAACCTCAAATGGTGACTTATCCTCAAGGATCCTGGTTGGAGTTCTATTAATCAGGTAACACGCAGTAGCCACTGCATCACTCCAGAACCTCTTTGGGACATTAGCTTGAAACATCATAGACCGTGCTACCTCCATAAGGTGTCTGTTCTTTCTCTCTGCCACTCCATTTTGTTGAGGTGTATAGGGACAGCTTGTTTGATGAAGAATTCCATGCTGAGATAGGTGTTGCTTGAATGCTTGACTTGTATACTCCCCACCATTATCTGATCTAAAAATTTTGAGCTTGGCATTGAAATGGTTAGTCACATAGTTTTGAAAGTTTCTAAATGCATCAAGCACCCTATCTTTAGATGGAATCAAGGTTATCCAGGTGTATTTAGATTTCTCATCTATGAATGTAACAAAGTATTTATGGTTCTCCCTAGACAAACAAGGGGCAGTCCATACATCCGAGTGAATCAAATCAAAGCAATGATCATAGATAGTTGTGGATTTATGAAACACAGTCTTACAATGCTTGCCTAAGATACAAGCTTCACAATCATTATTTTCAAACACAACACCTGGAACCATTAAGTTTAAAGCTCTAACATGAGGATGTCCTAGTCTAGCATGCCACAAAGCATTCTTATTCAAACCAGAAGTAGAAACAGAAGTAAATGAACATCTATGATCAGGAAAAGAAGTAAGCTCTTCAAGCAAATATAGATCTCCTTTTGTCACTCCTTGTCCAACCAACTGACTGCTCTCAATATCCTGAAACTTCACATCATTAGGGCTAAAGATAACATTACAATTAAGATCAGTGGTGCATTTCTTGACAGACAATAGGTTTGAGGTGAATTCAGGCATATAAAAGGCTCTAGTCTCCTTATCAAACAGTTTCAACTTGCCTATACCTCTAATTGGAATTCTATCTCCATTAGCAATCATAACATGTCCATTTGCTGGTTCTATATCTCTAATAAGACTAGTATCACTTATCATATGATGAGATGCACCAGAATCAATTATTAAAGGTTTAGTCATGTTATGAGCAGTATGAGATTGACCAACTATCCTAGCATGAGTATAAGCATTATCAGTATGATCAAGGACACTAGCAGTCTTAGATGCACCAAATGAATACCCATTGACAGTACCAAGAGTTTTACCATTCTCCTTGAGCATTTTGATGAGTGCATCCATGTCTGACCTCCGGATGAACTCATGCTCATTGGTCCTGGTTGGCTGGTTGGTCTGGTGGGCAGTGTAAGTTACCAAAGCCTTGTTCTCACCCCCTTCTCGATTCTCAGCTTCATTTGAACGGCTTGAGGCACCAGTTCCATGTTGATCACTTGCTCCATATGTGACATTTGCCCTTGCTTCCCTCTCCTTGTTGAACTTGGCCGGTTTGAGATGAGGGTGAAGGATCCAGCACTGATTCTTCTTGTGACCATGTCTCTTGCAATGATCACAGTTACCATTAAACCTCCTTTCCTCATAGCTTCCATTGCCACGCCTATCTTCATATCTGTTGACCTTGTTTGCTTGAGGCACCTCAGCTTGGTTAGCTAGTGTGAGCTCCCCCTTTCCTCCAAAGAGTCCTAATGACCCTTGCTCCTTCTGGATTTGTGAGCATACTTCTTCAAGAGTTGGCAGCTTCTCTGACCTCAGGATATGCTTGATAAGATCGTTATAGGAGGAGTTGAGTGTGAGTAGTAGGCCAAAGACCTTATCTTGCTCACGCCTTTCATTAAGCTCATCAGGATCAGTAGTACTTGGCCTCAGCATCTCAAGCTCTGACCATAAAGCTCTAAACTTTCCCAAATGCTTGGTAAACTCCATGTCTTCTTGGGCAAGGTTGTTGATGGCCCTCTTTATCTCAAATACCCTAGTGAGGTTTGAGATGTTTCCATACACCTTCTGAAGTGTATCCCACAAGTCTTTTGCCTTCTCACAGTAGCTATAAGCTTCCAAAATGGACGGATCCAATGAACTTTGAAGGATAGACATTACCAGTAGATCTTCTTGCATCCACTTCACTTCATCACACACGACCACCTCCCTATCACCTTCTTTAGTGATGATCTTTGGAGCTTCATCTTCTAGGACATGGCTCCACAGGCCCTTACTTCCCACTACGGTCTTCACTACACGAGACCATAACAAGTAGTTCCCACCTTTAAGTGTAACCGGAATGACTGTAGTCTTGGTGTTCTCCATCTTGTGATTTCTGGATCAAAAAGAGTGTTCTTGAGTTCTTCAACGATCACAACCCAGATCTAAGAGAACCTGGCTCTGATACCATGAAATCTTGAGAGAAACTTGAGTATAGACAGAAGATAGAGTGAAGAATGGAGAGAATAGAGAGACTAGACAAGAAAGTAAAGAGAGATCCGGGTAGACTTAAGAAACCATTAGAGAGAGTTTAGAGAGATAAACGAGAGAGAGAGACTGAAATACTCGTTATGATTGATGATAAGCAAGGTTTACAATATATAGAGGAAGATTAGGATAAGGTTCAACGTAAACAAAGACCAAAGCATGTGTAGTCAAGCCGGGGAGGAGCGTCTATTTGAAATGCTTGGACCAGAAGCTCCACACGCTTGATGCCAAAGGCATCTTGACCAGATGCTCTTCCTTTCCAGCCATGAGCCAGCCTGTCAGACGCGCCTCTCTTATCCCTTTGGTCAAGCTTTCCCGCGTGGTAAGTAGTAAGAGTAACTCTTGGTCGAGTTACTTGTTCCCCGGGTAACTTAACCTTGAAGGTGAGTTTGGGTGTACAGCCATTGTACGGCCTTTTGTACGGCCACTTGTACGGACACCCCAAACTCAATTCCTCCCAAATCCTCTATGCTTCCTCTATCATTTAACCAACTTATTCAACACTTACATCGTGATTCATTCTGGTTTTATTAGTATCAAGAAGAAATTGTCAAATCTCAAAACATGGCAAACTAGGATAACTTCGGTTAAAAGTGAGATAACTTCTTCATCATAACTCCTATGATATTGATTCAAATTCAGGGTGATTCTAAACTGATTTATGAGTCCAAATAAAGCATATTACATCGTGATTCATTCTGGTTTTATTTGTATCAAGAAGAAATTGCCAAATCTCCAAACAGGGTAAACTGAAATCACTTTGGTTAAAAGTGGGATAACTTCTTCATCATAACTCCTATGATATTGATTCAACTTCAGGGTGATTCTGCACTGATTTATGAGTCCAAATCGAGCTTCTTACATCGTGATTCACTCTGGTTTGAATAGAATCAAGAAGAAATTGCCAAATCTCCAAAAAGGGTAAACTGTAATCACTTCGGTTAAAAGTGGGATAACTTCTTCATCATAACACCAATGATAGTGATTCAACTTCAGGATTATTATGCACTGATTTATGAGTCCAAATCAAGATTCTTACATCTTGATTCATTATGGTTTGATTAGAATCAAGAAGAAATTGCAAACTCTCCAAACAGGGCAAACTGGAATCACTTCGGTTAAAAGTGGGATAACTTCTTCATCATAACTCCTATGATCGTGATTCAACTTCAGGGTGATTCTGCAATGATTTATGAGTCCAAATCAAGCTTCTTACATCGTGATTCATTCTGGTTAGATTAGAATCATGAAGAAATTGGAACTCTCCAAACAGGGCAAACTGGAATCACTTCGGTTAAAAGTGAGATTACTTCTTCATCATAACTCCTATGATCTTGATTCAACTTCAGGGTGATTCTATACTGATATATGAGTCCAAATCGAGCTTCTTACATCGTGATTCATTCTGCTTTTATTAGTATCAAGAAGAAATTGCCAAATCTCCAAACAGGGTAAACTGGATTCACTTCGGATAAAAGTGGGATAACTTCTTCATCATAACTCCTATGATATTGATTCAACTTCATGGTGATTATCCACTGATTTATGAGTCCAAATCAATATTCTTACATCTTGATTCATTATGGTTTGATTAGAATCAAGAAGAAATTTCAAACTCTCCAAACATGGCACACTGGAATCACTTCGGTTAAAAGTGAGATAACTTCTTCATCATAACTTCTATGATCTTGATTCAACTTCAGGGTGATTCTACACTGATTTATGAGTCCAAATCAATCTCCTTACATCATGATTCGTTCTGGTTTTATTAGTATCAAGAAGAAATTGGCAAATCTCCAAACAGGGTAAACTAGATTCACTTCGGATAAAAGTGGGATAACTTCTTCATCATAACTCCTATGATCTTGATTCAACTTCAGGGTGATTCTGCACTGATTTATGAGTCCAAATCAAGCTTCTTACATCGTGATTCATTCTGGTTTGATTAGAATCAAGAAGAAATTGCAAACTCTCCAAACAGGGCAAACTGGAATCACTTCGGTTAAAAGTGAGATAACTTCTTCATCATAACTCCTATGATCTTGATTCAAATTCAGGGTGATTCTACACTGATTTATGAGTCCAAATAAAGCTTCTTACATCATGATTCATTCTGGTTTTATAATATCAAGAAGAAATTGCCAAATCTCCAACATTGGTAAACTGATTTCACTTCGCATAAAAGTGGGATAACTTCTTCATCATAACTCCTATGATATTGATTCAACTTCAGGGTGATTATCCACTGATTTTTGAGTCCAAATAAAGATTCTTACATCTTGATTCATTATGGTTGGATTAGAATCAAGAAGAAATTGCAAACTCTCCAAACATGACACACTGGAATCACTTCGGTTAAGAGTGGGATAACTTCTTCATCATAACTCCTATGATATTGATTCAACTTCAGGGTGATTCTACACTGATTTATGAGTCCAAATCAATCTTCTTACATCGTGATTCGTTCTGGTTGAATAGAATCAAGAAGAAATTGCCTAATCTCCAAACAGAGTAAACTGTAATCACTTCGGTTAAAAGTGGGATAACTTCTTCATCATAACACCAATGATAGTGATTCAACTTCAGGATTATTCTGTACTGATTTATGAGTCCAAATCAATCTTCTTAGATCTTGATTCATTCTGGTTTTAATTAGAATCAAGAAGAAATTATCAAATCTCCAAACAGGGAAACTGGAAACACTTCGGTTAAAAGTGGGATAACTTCTTCATCATAACTCCAATGATATTGATTCAACTTCAGGATGATTCTACACTGATTTATGAGTCCAAATCAAGCTTCTTACATCTTGATTCATTTTGGTTTGATTAGAATCAAGAAGAAATTGCCAAATCTCCAAACAGGGTAAACTGGAGTCACTTCGGTTAAAAGTGGGATAACTTCTTCATCATAACTCCTATGATCTTTATTCAAATTCAGGGTGATTCTAAACTGATTTATGAGTCCAAATCCAGCTTCTTACATCGTGATTCATTTTGGCTTTATTTTGTATCAAGAAGAAATTACCAAATCTCCAAAAAGGGTAAACTGGAATCAGTTCGGTTAAAAGTGGGATAACTTTTTCATCAGAACTCCTATGATCTTGATTCAACTTTAGGATGATTCTAATCTGATTTATGAGTCCAAATCAAGCTTCTTATATCGTGATTTATTATGGTTTTATTTGTATCAAGAAGAAATTGCCAACTCTTTAAACAGGGCAAACTGGAATCACTTAGGTTAAAAGTAGGATAACTTCTTCATCATAACTCCTATGATCTTGATTCAACTTCAGGGTGATTCTGCACTGATTAATGAGTCCAAATCAAGCTTCTTATATCGTGATTCGTTCTGGTTTTATTAGTATCAAGAAGAAATTGCCAAATCATTATACAGGGTAAACTGGAGTCACTTCGGTTAAAAGGGGTATAACTTCTTCATCATAACTCCAATGATATTGATTGAACTTCAGGATGATTCTGACTGCGTTATGAATCTAAATCATGTTTCTTACATCTTGATTCATTCTGGTGTGATTAGAATCAAGAAGAAATTGCCAAATCTCCAAACAGGATAAACTGGAATCACTTCGGTTAAAAGTTGGATAACTTCTTCATCATAACTCCAATGATATTGATTCAACTTCAGGATTATTATGCACTGATTTATGAGTCCAAATCAAGATTCTTACATCTTGATTCATTATGGTTTGATTAGAATCTAGAAGAAATTGCAAACTCTCCAAACAGGGCAAACTGGAATCACTTCGGTTAAAAGTGGGATAACTTCTTCATCATAACTCCTATGATCGTGATTCAACTTCAGGGTGATTCTGCAATGATTTATGAGTCCAAATCAAGCTTCTTACATCGTGATTCATTCTGGTTAGATTAGAATCATGAAGAAATTGGAAACTCTCCAAACAGGGCAAACTGGAATCACTTCGGTTAAAAGTGAGATAACTTCTTCATCATAACTCCTATGATCTTGATTCAACTTCAGGGTGATTCTATACTGATATATGAGTCCAAATCGAGCTTCTTACATCGTGATTCATTCTGCTTTTATTAGTATCAAGAAGAACTTGCCAAATCTCCAAACAGGGTAAACTGGATTCACTTCGCATAAAAGTGGGATAACTTCTTCATCATAACTCCTATGATATTGATTCAACTTCAGGGTGATTATCCACTGATTTTTGAGTCCAAATAAAGATTCTTACATCTTGATTCATTATGGTTGGATTAGAATCAAGAAGAAATTGCAAACTCTCCAAACATGACACACTGGAATCACTTCGGTTAAGAGTGGGATAACTTCTTCATCATAACTCCTATGATATTGATTCAACTTCAGGGTGATTCTGCACTGATTTATGAGTCCGAATCAATCTTCTTACATCGTGATTCGTTCTGGTTTGAATAGAATCAAGAAGAAATTGCCTAATCTCCAAACAGGGTAAACTGTAATCACTTCGGTTAAAAGTGGGATAACTTCTTCATCATAACACCAATGATAGTGATTCAACTTCAGGATTATTCTGTACTGATTTATGAGTCCAAATCAATCTTCTTAGATCTTGATTCATTCTGGTTTTAATTAGAATCAAGAAGAAATTATCAAATCTCCAAACAGGGAAACTGGAAACACTTCGGTTAAAAGTGGGATAACTTCTTCATCATAACACCAATGATAGTGATTCAACTTCAGGATGATTCTGCACTGATTTATGAGTCCAAATAAATCTTCTTAGATCTTAATTCATTCTGGTTTTAATTAGAATCAAGAAGAAATTGCCAAATCTCCAAACAGGGAAACTGGAATCACTTCGGTTAAAAGTGGGATAACTTCTTCATCATAACTCCAATGATATTTATTCAACTTCAGGGTTATTCTACACTAATTTATGAGTCTAAATCAAGCTTCTTACATCGTGATTCATTCTGGTTTTATTAGTATCAAGAAGAAATTGCCAAATCTCAAAACAGGGCAAACTGGGATCACTTCGGTTAAAAGTGGGATAACTTCTTCATCATAAATCCAACGATATTGATTCAACTTCAGGATGATTCTACACTGATTTATGAGTCCAAATCAAGCTTCTTACATCTTGATTCATTTTGGTTTGATTAGAATCAAAAAGAAATTGCCAAATCTCCAAACAGGGTAAACTGGAGTCACTTTGGTTAAAAGTGGGATAACTTCTTCATCATAACTCCTATGATCTTTATTCAATTTCAGGGTGATTCTAAACTTATTTATGAGTCCAAATCATGCTTCTTACATCTTCATTCATTTTGGCTTTATTTTGTATCAAGAAGATATTGCCAAATCTCCAAACAGGGTAAACTGGAATCAGTTCGGTTAAAAGTGGGATAACTTCTTCATCAGAACTCCTATTATCTTGATTCAAACTTTAGGATGATTCTAAACTGATTTATGAGTCCAAATCAATCTTCTTACATCGTGATTTATTATGGTTTTATTTGTATCAAGAAGAAATTGCCAACTCTCCAAACATGGCAAACTGGAATCACTTAGGTTAAAAGTAGGATAAATTCTTCATCATAACTCCTATGATCTTGATTCAACTTCAGGGTGATTCTACACTGATTAATGAGTCCAAATCAAGCTTCTTATATCGTGATTCGTTCTGGTTTTATTAGTATCAAGAAGAAATTGCCAAATCATTATACAGGGTAAACTGGAGTCACTTCGGTTAAAAGTTCAGGATGATTCTGGACTGAGTTATGAGTCTAAATCAAGCTTCTTATATCGTGATTCGTTCTGGTGTGATTAGAATCAAGAAGAAATTGTCAAATCTCCAAACAGGATAAACTGGAATCACTTCGGTTAAAAGTTAGATAACTTCTTCATCATAACCCCAATGATATTGATTCAACTTCAGGATGATTATGCACTGATTTATGAGTCCAAATCAAGATTCTTACATCTTGATTCACTATGGTTTGATTAGAATCAAGAAGAAATTCCAAACTCTCCAAACAGGGCAAACTGGAATCACTTCGGTTAAAAGTGGGATAACTTCTTCATCATAACTCCTATGATCTTGATTCAACTTCAGGGTGATTCTGCAATGATTTATGAGTCCAAATCAAGCTTCTTACATCGTGATTCATTCTGGTTTGATTAGAATCAAGAAGAAATTGCAAACTCTCCAAACAGGGCAAACTGGAATCACTTCGGTTAAAAGGAAGATAACTTCTTCATCATAACTCCTATGATCTTGATTCAACTTCAGGGTGATTCTAAACTGATATATGAGTCCAAATCGAGCTTCTTACATCGTGATTCATTCTGGTTTTATTAGTATCAAGAAGAAATTGCCAAATCTCCAAACATGGTAAACTGGATTCACTTCGGATAAAAGTGGGATAACTTCTTCATCATAACTCCTATGATATTGATTCAACTTCAGGGTGATTCTACACTGATTTATGAGTCCAAATCAAGCTTCTTACATCGTGATTCATTCTGGTTTTATTAGTATCAAGAAGAAATTGTCAAATCTCAAAACAGGGCAAACTGGGATCACTTCGGTTAAAAGTGGGATAACTTCTTCATCATAACTCCAATGATATTGATTCAACTTCAGGATAATTCTATACTGATTTATGAGTCCAAATCAAGCTTATTACAGCGTGATTCATTCTGGTTTTATTGGTATCAAGAAGAAATTGCCAACTCTCCAAACAGGACAAACTGAAATCACTTCGGTTAAAAGTGGGATAGCTTCTTCATCATAACTCCAATGATATTGATTCAACTTCAGGGTGATTATCCACTGATTTATGAGTCCAAATCAAGCTTCTTACATCGTGATTCATTCTGGTTTTATTAGTATCAAGAAGAAATTGCCAAATCTCCAAAAAGGGTAAACTGGAATCACTTCGGTTAAAAGTGGGATAACTTCTTCATCATAACTCCTATGATATTGATTCAACTTCAGGGTGATTATCCACTGATTTATGAGTCCAAATCAAGCTTCTTACATCGTGATTCATTCTGGTTTTATTAGTATCAAGAAGTAATTGCCAAATCTCCAAAAAGGGTAAACTGGAATCACTTCGGTTAAAAGTGGGATAACTTCTTCATCATAACTCCTATGATATTGATTCAACTTCAGGGATGATCTGCACTGATTTATGAGTCCAAATCAAGCTTCTTACATCGTGATTCATTCTGGTTTTATTAGTATCAAGAAGAAATTGCCAAATCTCCAAAACAGGGTAAACTGGAATCACTTCGGTTAAAAGTGGGATAACTTCTTCATCATAACTCCTATGATATTGATTCAACTTCAGGGTGATTATCCACTGATTTATGAGTCCAAATCAAGCTTTCTTTACATCGTGATTCATTCTGGTTTTATTAGTATCAAGAAGAAATTGCCAAATCTCCAAACAGGGTAAACTGGAATCACTTCGGTTAAAAGTGGGATAACTTCTTCATCATAACTCCTATGATATTGATTCAACTTCAGGGTGATTATCCACTGATTTATGAGTCCAAATCAAGCTTCTTACATCGTGATTCATTCTGGTTTTATTAGTATCAAGAAGAAATTGCCAAATCTCCAAACAGGGTAAACTGGAATCACTTCGGTTAAAAGTGGGATAACTTCTTCATCATAACTCCTATGATATTGATTCAACTTCAGGGGTGATGATCCACTGATTTATGAGTCCAAATCAAGCTTCTTACATCGTGATTCATTCTGGTTTTGATTAGAATCAAGAAGAAATTGCCAAATCTCCAAAAAGGGTAAACTGGAATCACTTCGGTTAAAAGTGGGATAACTTCTTCATCATAACTCCTATGATATTGATTCAACTTCAGGGTGATTATCCACTGATTTATGAGTCCAAATCAAGCTTCTTACATCGTGATTCATTCTGGTTTTATTAGTATCAAGAAGAAATTGCCAAATCTCCAAAAAGGGTAAACTGGAATCACTTCGGTTAAAAGTGGGATAACTTCTTCATCATAACTCCTATGATATTGATTCAACTTCAGGGTGATTATCCACTGATTTATGAGTCCAAATCAAGCTTCTTACATCGTGATTCATTCTGGTTTTATTAGTATCAAGAAGAAATTGCCAAATCTCCAAAAAGGGTAAACTGGAATCACTTCGGTTAAAAGTGGGATAACTTCTTCATCATAACTCCTATGATATTGATTCAACTTCAGGGTGATTATCCACTGATTTATGAGTCCAAATCAAGCTTCTTACATCGTGATTCATTCTGGTTTTATTAGTATCAAGAAGAAATTGCCAAATCTCCAAACGGGGTAAACTGGAATCACTTCGGTTAAAAGTGGGATAACTTCTTCATCATAACTCCTATGATATTCATTCAACTTCAGGGTGATTATCCACTGATTTATGTGTCCAAATAATGCTTCTTACATCGTGATTCATTCTGGTTTTATTAGTATCAAGAAGAAATTGCCAAATCTCCAAAAAGGGTAAACTGGAATCACTTCGGTTAAAAGTGGGATAACTTCTTCATCATAACTCCTATGATATTGATTCAACTTCAGGGTGATTATCCACTGATTTATGAGTCCAAATCAAGCTTCTTACATCGTGATTCATTCTGGTTTTATTAGTATCAAGAAGAAATTGCCAAATCTCCAAAACAGGGTAAACTGGAATCACTTCGGTTAAAAGTGGGATAACTTCTTCATCATAACTCCTATGATATTGATTCAACTTCAGGGTGATTATCCACTGATTTATGAGTCCAAATCAAGCTTCTTACATCGTGATTCATTCTGGTTTTATTAGTATCAAGAAGAAATTGCCAAATCTCCAAAAAGGGTAAACTGGAATCACTTCGGTTAAAAGTGGGATAACTTCTTCATCATAACTCCTATGATATTGATTCAACTTCAGGTGATTATCCACTGATTTATGAGTCCAAATCAAGCTTCTTACATCGTGATTCATTCTGGTTTTATTAGTATCAAGAAGAAATTGCCAAATCTCCAAACAGGGTAAACTGGAATCACTTCGGTTAAAAGTGGGATAACTTCTTCATCATAACTCCTATGATATTGATTCAACTTCAGGGTGATTATCCACTGATTTATGAGTCCAAATCAAGCTTCTTACATCGTGATTCATTCTGGTTTTATTAGTATCAAGAAGAAATTGCCAAATCTCCAAACAGGGTAAACTGGAATCACTTCGGTTAAAAGTGGGATAACTTCTTCATCATAACTCCTATGATATTGATTCAACTTCAGGGTGATTATCCACTGATTTATGAGTCCAAATCAAGCTTCTTACATCGTGATTCATTCTGGTTTTATTAGTATCAAGAAGAAATTGCCAAATCTCCAAACAGGGTAAACTGGAATCACTTCGGTTAAAAGTGGGATAACTTCTTCATCATAACTCCTATGATATTGATTCAACTTCAGGGTGATTATCCACTGATTTATGAGTCCAAATCAAGCTTCTTACATCGTGATTCATTCTGGTTTTATTAGTATCAAGAAGAAATTGCCAAATCTCCAAAACAGGGTAAACTGGAATCACTTCGGTTAAAAGTGGGATAACTTCTTCATCATAACTCCTATGATATTGATTCAACTTCAGGATGATTATCCACTGATTTATGAGTCCAAATCAAGCTTCTTACATCGTGATTCATTCTGGTTTTATTAGTATCAAGAAGAAATTGCCAAATCTCCAAAACAGGGTAAACTGGAATCACTTCGGTTAAAAGTGGGATAACTTCTTCATCATAACTCCTATGATATTGATTCAACTTCAGGGTGATTATCCACTGATTTATGAGTCCAAATCAAGCTTCTTACATCGTGATTCATTCTGGTTTTATTAGTATCAAGAAGAAATTGCCAAATCTCCAAACAGGGTAAACTGGAATCACTTCGGTTAAAAGTGGGATAACTTCTTCATCATAACTCCTATGATATTGATTCAACTTCAGGGTGATTATCCACTGATTTATGAGTCCAAATCAAGCTTCTTACATCGTGATTCATTCTGGTTTTATTAGTATCAAGAAGAAATTGCCAAATCTCCAAACAGGGTAAACTGGAATCACTTCGGTTAAAAGTGGGATAACTTCTTCATCATAACTCCTATGATATTGATTCAACTTCAGGGTGATTATCCACTGATTTATGAGTCCAAATCAAGCTTCTTACATCGTGATTCATTCTGGTTTTATTAGTATCAAGAAGAAATTGCCAAATCTCCAAAACAGGGTAAACTGGAATCACTTCGGTTAAAAGTGGGATAACTTCTTCATCATAACTCCTATTGATTATTTGATTCAACTTCAGGGTGGATTATACACTGATTCTGATCCAATAAAGTTCTTACGTCGTTGATTCCATTCTGGTTTGAAGTAGGAATCAAGATAAAATTGTCCAATCTTCCCAAACAGGTAACTGAATCACTTCGGTTTAAAAGAGGGATAACTTCTTCTTCATACCCTTATGATTCTTGATTAATCTTCGGGTGATTATCACTGATTTATGGTCCAATAGAAGCTTTCTTTAAATTCTTGATTCATTCTGGTTTGATCAAATCAAGAGATTATTGCCAAATCTCCAAACAGGGTAAACTGGAGTCACTTCGGTTTTAAAAGTTGGATAATTCTTCATCATAACTCCTATGATCTTGCTTCAAATTCAGGGGTGATTCTAAACTGATTTATGAGTCCAAATCAAGCTTCTTACATCGTGATTCATTCTAGGTTTTATTAGTATCAAGAAGAAATTGCCAAACTCTCCAAACAGGGCAAACTGGAATCACTTCGGTTAAAAGTGGGATAACTTCTTCATCATAACTCCAATGATATTGATTCAACTTCAGGGTGATTCTACACTGATTAATGAGTCCAAATCAAGCTTCTTACGTCTTGATTCATTCTGGTTTGATTAGTATCAAGAAGAAATTGCCAAATCTCCAAACAGGGATAACTGGAATCACTTCGGTTAAAGTGGGATAACTTTTTCATCATAACTCCAATGATATTGATACAATTCAGGGTGATTCTACACTGATTATGAGTCCAAATCAAGCTTCTTACATCTTGATTCATCTGATTTTATTAGTATCAAGAATAAATTGCCAAATCTCCAAACAGGATAACTGGAATCACTTCGGTTAAAAGTGGATAACTTCTTCATCATAACTCCTATGATATTGATTCAACTTCAGGGTGATTCTACACTGATTAATGAGTCCAAATCAAGTTTCTTACATCGTGATTCATTCTGGTTTTATTGTATCAAGAAGAAATTTCCAAATCTCCAAACAGGGTAAACTGAAGTCATTTCGTTTAAAAGTGGGATAACTTCTTCATCATAACTCCTATGATATTGATTCAACTTCAGGGTGATTCTACACTGATTTATGAGTCCAAATCAAGCTTATTACAGCGTGATTCATTCTGGTTTTTATTAGTATCAGAAGAAATGCCAACTTTCCAAACAGGGCAAACTGGAATCACTTCGGTTAAAAGTGGGATAGCTTCTTCATCATAACTCCAATGATATTGATTCAACTTCAGGTGATTATCCACTGATTTATGAGTTCAAATAAAGCTTCTTACATCTTGATTCATTCTGATTTGATTTAGAATCAAGAAGAAATTGCCAAATCTCCAAACAGGGTAAACTGGAGTCACTTCGGTTAAAAGTGGGATAACTTCTTCATCATAACTCCTATGATCTTGATTCCAAATTCAGGGTGATTCTAAACTGATTAATGAGTCCTAATCAAGCTTCTAACATCTTTGATTCATTCTGGTTTTGTTAGTATCAAGAAGAAATTGCCAACTCTCCAAACAGGGCAAACTGGAATCACTTCGGTTAAAAGTGGGATAACTTCTTCATCATAACTCCAATGATATTGATTCAACTTCAGGATGATTCTACACTGATTTATGAGTCCAAATCAAGCTTCTTACGTCTTGATTCATTCTTGTTTGATTAGAATCAAGAAGAAATTGCCAAATCTCCAAACAAGGTATACTGGAATCACTTCGGTTAAAGTGGGATAACTTCTTCATCATAACTCCTATGATCTTGATTCAAATTCAGGGTGATTCTACACTGATTTATGAGTCCAAATCAAGCTTCTTACATCTTGATTCATTCTGGTTTTATTTGTATCAAGAATAAATTGCCAAATCTCCAAACAGGGAAAACTGGGAATCACTTCGGTTAAAAGTGGGATAACTTCTTCATCATAACTCCTATGATATTGATTCAACTTCAGGGTGATTCTACACTGATTATGAGTCAAAATCAAGTTTCTTACATCGTGATTCATTCTGGTTTTATTTGTATCAAGAAGAAATTCCAAATCTCCAAACAGGTAAACTGAATCATTTCTTGGTTAAAAGTGGATAACTTCTTCATCATAACTCCCTATGATATTGATTCAACTTCAGGGTGATTCTACACTGATTATGAGTCCAAATCAAGCTTATTACAGCGTGATTCATTCTGGTTTATTAGTATCAAGAAGAAATTGCCAAACTTCCAAACAGGGCAAACTGGATCACTTCGGTTAAAAGTGGATAGCTCTTCATCATAACTCCAATGATATTGATTCAACTCAGGGTGATTATCCACTGATTTATGAGTCCAAAATAAAGCTTCTTACATCTTGATTCATTCTGATTTGATTAGAATCAAGAAGAAATTGCCAAAATCTCCAAACAGGGTAAACTGGAGTCACTTCGGTTAAAAGTGGGATAACTTCTCATCATAAACTCCTATGATCTTGATTCAAATTCAGGGTGATTCTAAACTGATTAATGAGTCCAAATCAAGCTCTAACATCTTATTCATTCTGTTTGTAGTATCAAGATGAAATTGCCAACTCTCCAAACAGGGCATAACTGGAATCACTTCGTTAAAAGTGGGATAACTTCTTCCATCATAACTCCATGATATTGATTCAACTTCAGGATGATTCTACACTGATTTATGAGTCAAATCAAGCTTCTTACTTCTTGATTTATTCTTGTTTGATTAGAATCAAGAAGAAATTGCCAAATCTCCAAACAGGTATATTGGAATCATTCGGTTAAAAGTGGATAACTTTCTTCATCATAACTCCTATGATCTTGAATTCAAATTCAGAGTGATTCTACACTGATTAATGATTCTCAAATCAAGCTTTCTTAAATCTTGATTCATTCTGGTTTTATTAGTATCAAGAATAAATTGCCAAATCTCCAAACAGGGCAAACTGGGATCACTTCGGTTAAAAGTGGAATAACATCTTCATTCATAACTCCTATGATATTGATTCAACTTCAGGGTGATTATCCACTGAATTATGAGTCCAAATAAAGCTTCATAAATCTTTGATTCATTCTGGTTTGATTAAAATCAAGAAGAAATTGCCAAATCTCCAAACAGGGTAAACTGGAGTCACTTTCGGTTAAAAGTGGGATAACTTCTTCATCATAACTCCATGATCTTTCTTCAACTTCAGGGTGGTTCTACACTGATTTATGAGTCCAAATCAAGCTTCTTACATGTGATTCATTCTGGTTTTATTAGTATCAAGAAGAAATTGCCAAATCTCCAAATAGGGCAAACTTGAATCACTTCGGTTAAAAGTGGGATAACTTCTTCATCATAACTCCAATGATATTGATTCAACTTCAGGATATTCTATTACTTATTTATGAGTCCAAATCAAGCTTATTACAGCGTTGATTCATTCTGGTTTTATTGGTATCAAGAAGGAAATTGCCAACTCTCCAAACAGGGCAAACTGTGAATCACCTTCGGTAAAAGTGGGATAGCTTCTTCATTCATTACTCTCCAATTGATATTGATTCAACTTCAGAGTGATTATCCACTGATTTATGAGCCAAATTGAAGCTTCTTACATCCTTGATTCATTTCTGGTTTGATTAGAATCAAGAAAAATTGTCAAATTCTCCAAACCGGGTATAAAACTTAGAGTCACTTCGGTTAAAACTGGGTAACTTCTTCTTCATAACTCTTATGATCTTGATTCAAATTCAGTGATTTCTTAAACTGATTTCTGAGGCCAAATCAAGCTTCTTATATTGTGATTCATTTATGGTTTATTTAGTATCAGAAAAGAAATTGCCAACTCTCCAAACAGGGCAAACTGGAATCACTTCGGTTAAAGTGGGATAACTTCTTTCATCATAACTCCAATGATATGATTCAACTTCAGGATGATTCTACACTGATTTATGAGTCCAAATCACGCTTTTTACGTCTTGATTCATTCTGGTTTAATTATAATCAAGAAGAAATTATCAAATCTCCAAACAGGGTATACTGGAATCACTTCGGTTAAAAGTGGAATAACTTTTTTTATCATAACTCCTATGATCTTGATAAAAATTCAGGGTTGATTCTAAATTGATTTATGAGTCCAAATCAATCTTCATACATCGTGATTCATTCTGGTTTTATTTGTATCAAGACTAAATTGCCAAATCTCCAAACAGGGTAAACTGGATTCACTTCGGTTAAAAGTGGGATAACTTCTTCATCATAACTCCTATGATCTTGATTCAACTTCATGGTGATTCTACACTGATTAATGAGTCAAAATCAAGTTTCTTACATCGTGATTCATTCTGGTTTTATTTGTATCAAGAAGAAATTGCCAAATCTCCAAACAGGGTAAACTGAAGTCATTTCGGTTAAAAGTGGGATAACTTCTTCATCATAACTCCTATGATATTGATTCAACTTCAGCGTTATTCTACACTGATTTATGAGTCCAAATCAAGCTTATTACAGTGTGATTCATTCTGGTTTTATTAGTATCAAGAAGAAATTGCCAACTTTCCAAACAGGGCAAACTGGAATCACTTCGGTTAAAAGTGGGATAGCTTCTTCATCATAACTCCAATGATATTGATTCAACTTCAGGGTGATTATCCACTGATTTATGAGTCCAAATAAAGCTTCTTACATCTTGATTCATTCTGGTTTGATTAGAATCAAGAAGAAATTACCAAATCTCCAAACAGGGTAAACTGGAGTCACTTCGGTTAAAAGTGGGATAACTTCTTCCTCATAACTCCTATGATCTTGATTCAAATTCAGGGTGATTCTAAACAGATTAATGATTCCTAATCAAGCTTCTAACATCGTGATTCATTCTGGTTTTGTTAGTATCAAAAGAAATTGCCAACTCTCCAAACAGGGCAAACTGGAATCACTCCGGTTAAAAGTGGGATAACTTCTTCATCATAACTCCAATGATATTGATTCGACTTCAGGATGATTCTACACTGATTTATGAGTCCAAATCAAGCTTCTTACGTCTTGATTCATTCTGGTTTGATTAGAATCAAGAAGAAATTGCCAAATCTCCAAACAGGTATATTGGAATCATTTCGGTTAAAAGTTGGATAACTTCTTCATCATAACTCCTATGATCTTGATTCAACTTCAGAGTGATTCTACACTGATTAATGAGTCCAAATCAAGCTTCTTAAATCGTGATTCATTCTGGTTTTATTAGTATCAAGAATAAATTGCCAAATCTCCAAATAGGGCAAACTGGGATCACTTCGGTTAAAAGTGGAATAACATCTTCATCATAACTCCTAAGATATTGATTCAACTTCAGGGTGATTATCCATTGAATTATGAGTCAAAATAAAGCTTCATAAATCTTGATTCATTCTGGTTTGATTAAAAACAAGAAGAAATTTCCAAATCTCCAAACAGGGTTTACTGGAGTCACTTCGGTTAAAAGTGGGATAACTTCTTCATCATAACTCCGATGATCTTGCTTCAACTTCAGGGTGGTTCTACACTGATTTATGAGTCCAAATCAAGCATCTTACATCGTGATTCATTCTGGTTTTATTAGTATCAAGAAGAAATTGCCAAATCTCCAAATAGGGCAAACTTGAATCACTTCGGTTAAAAGTGGGATAACTTCTTCATCATAACTCCAATGATATTGATTCAACTTCAGGATAATTCTATACTGATTTATGAGTCCAAATCAAGCTTATTACAGCGTGATTCATTCTGGTTTTATTGGTATCAAGAAGAAATTGCCAACTCTCCAAACAGGACAAACTGAAATCACTTCGGTTAAAAGTGGGATAGCTTCTTCATCATAACTCCAATGATATTGATTCAACTTCAGGGTGATTATCCACTGATTTATGAGTCCAAATAAAGATATTACATCTTGATTCATTCTGGTTTGATTAGAATCAAGAAAAAATTGTCAAATCTCCAAACCGGGTAAACTAGAGTCACTTCGGTTAAAAGTGGGATAACTTCTTCTTCATAACTCCTATGATCTTGATTCAAATTCAGGGTGATTATAAACTGATTTCTTAGGCCAAATCAAGCTTCTTATATTGTGATTCATTATGGTTTTATTAGTATCAAAAAGAAATTACCAACTCTCCAAACATGGCAAACTGGAACCACTTCGGTTAAAAGTGGGATAACTTCTTCATCATAACTCCAATGATATTGATTCAACTTCAGGATGATTCTACACTGATTTATGAGTCTAAATCAAGCTTTTTACGTCTTGATTCGTTCTGGTTTGATTAGAATCAAGAAGAAATTGTCAAATCTCCAAACAGGGTATACTGGAATCACTTCGGTTAAAAGTGGGATAACTTTTTTATCATAACTCCTATGATCTTGATACAAATTCAGGGTGATTCTAAATTGATTTATGAGTCCAAATAAATCTTCATACATCGTGATTCATTCTGGTTTTATTTGTATCAAGAATAAACTGCCAAATCTCCAAACAGGGTAAACTGGAATCACTTCGGTTAAAAGTGGGATAACTTTTTTACCATAACTCCTATGATCTTGATACAAATTCAGGGTGATTATAAATTTATTTATGAGTCCAAATCAATCTTCATACATCATGATTCATTCTGGTTTTATTTGTATCAAGAATAAATTGCCAAATCTCCAAACAGGGTATACTGGAATCACTTCGGTTAAAAGTGGGATAACTTTTTTATCAAAACTCCTATGATCTTGATAAAAATTCAGGGTGATTCTAAATTGATTTATGAGTCCAAATTAATCTTCATACATCGTGATTCATTCTGGTTTTATTTGTATCAAGAATAAATTGCCAAATCTCCAAACAGGATAAACTGGAATCACTTCGGTTAACAGTGGGATAACTTCTTCATCATAACTCCTATGATCTTGATTCAACTTCATGGTGATTCTACACTGATTAATGAGTCAAAATCAAGTATCTTACATCGTGATTCATTCTGGTTTTATTTGTATCAAGAAGAAATTGCCAAATCTCCAAACAGGGTAAACTGAAGTCATTTCGGTTAAAAGTGGGATAACTTCTTCATCATAACTCCTATGATATTGATTCAACTTCAGCGTTATTCTACACTGATTTATGAGTCCAAATCAAGCTTATTACAGTGTGATTCATTCTGGTTTTATTAGTATCAAGAAGAAATTGCCAACTTTCCAAACAGGGCAAACTGGAATCACTTCGGTTAAAAGTGGGATAGCTTCTTCATCATAACTCCAATGATATTGATTCAACTTCAGGGTGATTATCCACTGATTTATGAGTCCAAATAAAGCTTCTTACATCTTGATTCATTCTGGTTTGATTAGAATCAAGAAGAAATTGCCAAATCTCCAAACAGGGTAAACTGGAGTCACTTCGGTTAAAAGTGGGATAACTTCTTCCTCATAACTCCTATGATCTTGATTCAAATTCAGGGTGATTCTAAACAGATTAATGAGTCATAAATCAAGCTTCTAACATCGTGATTCATTCTGGTTTTGTTATTATCAAGCAGAAATTGGCCAACTCTCCAAACAGGGCAAACCTGGAATCACTTCGGTTAAAAAGTTGGGGATAACTTCTCATCATAACTGCCAAATTGAATATTGATTCACAAACTTCAGGATGAGTTCTCACCTGGATTTCATGAGTCCAGAATCAAAGCTCTTGCAACGCACTTATCAGTTGCTGGTGTTGATTAAGAAGTCGAAGAAGAGAATTGGCCACCAAGGTCTGCCAAACAGGTATGATTATGGAAGTCATTTCGGTTAAAAGTTGGATATATCTTCTCTCATCATCAACTCCAATGAGTATTGATCACTTCAGGATGATTTACTACATCTGATTTATAGTCCAAATCAATCTCTCTTACGCCTTGATTCACTCTGGTTTGGGATTGAGAATCTATTAGAAGAAATTGCCCAATTCCAAAACTAGGTTTTATTGGAATCACTTCTTCGGTTAAAAGTTGGATAACTTCTTCCATCATAGATCCTATGAATGCTTGATTCAACTTCAGAGTGATTCTACACTGATTAATGAGTCCAAATCAAGCTTCTTAAATCGTGATTCATTCTGGTTTTATTAGTATCAAGAATAAATTGCCAAATCTCCAAACAGGGCAAACTGGGATCACTTCGGTTAAAAGTGGAATAACATCTTCATCATAACTCCTATGATATTGATTCAACTTCAGGGTGATTATCCACTGAATTATGAGTCCAAATAAAGCTTCATAAATCTTGATTCATTCTGGTTTGATTAAAATCAAGAAGAAATTGCCAAATCTCCAAACAGGGTAAACTGGAGTCACTTTGGTTAAAAGTGGGATAACTTCTTCATCATAACTCCTATGATCTTTCTTCAACTTCAGGGAGGTTCTACACTGATTTATGAGTCCAAATCAAGCTTCTTACATCGTGATTCATTCTGGTTTTATTAGTATCAAGAAGAAATTGCCAAATCTCCAAATAGGGCAAACTTGAATCACTTCGGTTAAAAGTGGGATAACTTCTTCATCATAACTCCAATGATATTGATTCAACTTCAGGATGATTCTACACTGATTTATGAGTCCAAATCACGCTTTTTACGTCTTGATTCATTCTGGTTTAATTATAATCAAGAAGAAATTATCAAATCTCCAAACAGGGTATACTGGAATCACTTCGGTTAAAAGTGGAATAACTTTTTTTATCATAACTCCTATGATCTTGATAAAAATTCAGGGTGATTCTAAATTGATTTATGAGTCCAAATCAATCTTCATACATCGTGATTCATTCTGGTTTTATTTGTATCAAGACTAAATTGCCAAATCTCCAAACAGGGTAAACTGGATTCACTTCGGTTAAAAGTGGGATAACTTCTTCATCATAACTCCTATGATCTTTGATTCAACTTCAGGTGAGTTCTACACTGATTTATGAGTCCAAATCAAGCTTCTTACATCGTGATTCATTCTGGTTTATTAGTATCAAGAAGAAATTGCCAAATCTCCAAATAGGGCAAAACTTGAATCACTTCGGTTAAAAGTGGGATAACTTCTTCATCATAACTCCTATGATATTGATTCAACTTCAGCGTT